>CANAIB010000166.1:0-17617 GCA_947359475.1 Heligmosomoides polygyrus bakeri
AGTTTTCGGACGAGTTGTTCGGGCGCGAAAGGTAAAAATTCAAACAGGCCAACACAGCGTTGGCGATGGGGCGCGAAATCCTTCAATGCAAGCATTACACGAGCGAACCTCTTGTCGCTCAAGGGTGGGAGGGGTTCGGAGCAGGCAAGGGAAGGGACTCCAGGGTGTGGTGCAGCCAAGCTGCTCGTGTGGAAACTGCTCACATCGCCCAGGGGGGGTTCGGAGCTGGCTTCTGCGCTCTTCAAGCGCAGAAGCAGGCAAGGGAAGGGACTCCAGGGTGTGGTGCAGCCAAGCTGCTCGTGTGGAAACTGCTCACATCGCCCAGGGGGGTTCGGAGCTGGCTTCTGCGCTCTTCGAGCGCAGAAGCAGGCAAGGGAAGGGACTCCAGGGTGTGGTGCAGCCAAGCTGCTCGTGTGGAAACTGCTCACATCGCCCAGGGGGGTTCGGAGCTGGCTTCTGCGCTCTTCGAGCGCAGAAGCAGGCAAGGGAAGGGACTCCAGGGTGTGGTGCAGCCAAGCTGCTCGTGTGGAAACTGCTCACATCGCCCAGGGGGGTTCGGAGCTGGCTTCTGCGCTCTTCGAGCGCAGAAGCAGGCAAGGGAAGGGACTCCAGGGTGTGGTGCAGCCAAGCTGCTCGTGTGGAAACTGCTCACATCGCCCAGGGGGGTTCGGAGCTGGCTTCTGCGCTCTTCGAGCGCAGAAGCAGGCAAGGGAAGGGACTCCAGGGTGTGGTGCAGCCAAGCTGCTCGTGTGGAAACTGCTCACATCGCTCAGGGGGGGGGTTCGGAGCTGGCTTCTGCGCTCTTCGAGTATCACTTCATGGGGCATCAACCGCTCAACAAACTCCCAAGCGATCTTCACCTCCTCAAAGCTGGTGGTTGTTGCACCTGAAAGAACGAGATGGGCGACAGATATGCGAAAACAGATAAAACTGACTTGGACGCAAATCGTATCAATATTCTTAAGAGTGCACAGACCGCTATAATCAACTTTGAGGAACGATAATCGCTAGAAAAACTAATTTAAGCATGCTGTTTGTCCCTTCAGACAAGGAGATTGTATAATGCTACCTCTCGTAGGTTAGGTTAGGGTGTTGTGTTCCTATAATCACTTATGTCCAATCTCCGTAATTATCAACCTGACAACACTATCGAACCGGATCACTAACCACTCAGTACTGCGATAGCTATGTATTCTCTGGCTTACGGATAGCGCCAACTTTGAACGCTAGGAACTGAACAATCTAGCGATATCTTCAATTGACTTTGTCCTGTCCTCGGTTGGTCCCCAAACGAATGACGTGTTAGAGCGCGTTAGAGGTCTCTAACACGTCATTCGTTTGGGGACCAACCGAGCTCTGGTACTAGGACAACTTCCCCTCAGTTTTTTGCTTGTGTACGTTTAACGAGGAGTAGGATAGGGCGCCAGGAATGACACACGATTCGTCTCTTATTGGGTTCTCTTCGGACACATCTCACAAGAGTGGTTCAACGCGGAAAGGAACGGCGAATGGCTGTTCACCTACTTTCTGCGTGCGGTTCGAGCACGGTGGAAGTATTACGTGCGTCGTCAAGAAATCGACAGCAGAAACAGGAACGGCGAAGCAAAGTTGCCTCAGAACTAATCAGTTCGCAGCTGCACCACTCGCAAGCACGACGCGGATCCGTCGGGTGCAGCAGCTCCTTAGATTCTGCTATGGAACGTAGGTTCAGACCAAGTGAGGTGGCTGGCGCAACACCCAGACGCCGTTAAATTGGATTTCGGAGGAAGTTATGGGTTGCGAAATGGCGAACGCAAGCGACTCCGTTCGCACTGGACCACTCGCCCCGCGAGCGCGGTCCCGAACGTGGAAGGTTAGACTCCAGACAGAAGAGTCCTGCCTTTTCTGTGCTCTCTCGGAGGAGAGCACAGACTGGGATAGGGAAGGGACTCCGAGTGTGGCGAGTCACTGGACGCGAAACAAAACAGGGCTCGTGCGCCGAGCAGCGGTCGCGGGGGCGAGATGCCCGAGACCTTCGCACTGTGAAGGGCGTTCTCGTTGGAGCGCGCAATCTCCTCGGGGGAACTGGGTCTGTGCTGCTTTTGCAGCAGCCGCGTTCCTATAGGAATGGTGTTCCTATCTTAGGCATGTGTTATACTCCCGCGGGAGCATCCGCGGAACGTCCGCGGACCAATGGTGCACGGCGGAGGCGGGCGTGGCGAGGCGCGGCGATTGGCGAGGTGAGGAGTCTCGGCGCGATTCCCGCCCTTCCGCGGATGCTCCCGCGGGAGTATAACAGGGGCCTTATCCTACTACCAGACGTTCAGCGTCCTACTGGCCGCCAAACGTCTGGTTGGAGGCTTCGCCCCAAACCCGGAGAATAGGACACCCCGACCGTCTTCTTGTCCTCTTTAGGACTTCTCTCATTCATTAGAGTAAAAAAACTGGTTTTGCTACACAGAATAGCATAGCGGGATAGGGTAGGACAGAATCTTCAAAACTGCTCCTATGGGGCCTACCCACCCCCTATCGCACGTACGCGATTCATTCTCTGAAGCACCCGTTCGATACATGGAGAGGAATAGATAGAGAGGCTTAATCCGTAGTGCTTATTCTGCGGAAACACAAATGAAATCAATTGATATTGGTAGACCGCTCGATGCAGTTCACAGTCCCACGGGAATAACATTCCGATTCCTTTACTCATTCTCCCTATACCCCCCCCCCCCCCCCCACTCACTCTACCAATACCCTCTTACCCATGTGCCGGCAGAAAACGAAACTAAGAATCAAGTACGCGCACGCTTGCTGTTGCACGAAGGCTTTAAAAAGTCATCTGAATATCTCACGGATGCTGTGCAAAGCCTTATCTGTGGTATCCCGGTTTATGAGCGTATGATGGCGCTCTGATGCACTAGGAGTATTATGGCTTCTTTGTGCTTCCCTCTGTGAGTATGATGGCTCCACAAGAAGGTTTATTGGGACCGTAGTGGTCAGTGGTAGAAATATGTTGATGTGAGCCCAGTCGACACAGACACAGGCGTGGCCTCTTCCTATCATGCGAGGTCACGGCCAAACAAGCGCTTAGGCCCCGTTTATACTTCGTCGCGGCGCGATGCGACGCCACGTATAGTGGTCATATTGATTGTGCGACGCGATCGATCAATTTGGTCTCATTGCGTGGCCATCGCGTCGCGCCGCGACGAAGTATAAACGGGGCTTCTCGTCATGGAGTAGTAGATAAGCGCCCATGAAGAAGTATGAAAGGGGAGCCGACAGTTCTGGCGGAATGCCAGAATATGTGACACGTCTTCTGGATCTGGATGCACATTTGATAACGTTTGTGACACATTTGCTGAGTCCGGACGCATATGTCACGACGTCTACGATACGTCTTTTGCACCCCGACGCACGTGGCACGACGTCTGTAACACGTCTTCTGACGCCACGTTGGACGACACTGAGGGAAAATACTGGTCCCCTTATTGGTCCCTTTCACTGATCCCCTTCACTAGTCCCATTTACTGGTCCCCTCTTTAATGGTTCTACTACTGGACCCTTTAGTGAACCCCATTAAATGGTCTTGCTTTTATTGGCTCCCTACTGGCTCCTCACTGGTCCCTCTTGACTGGTAATTCACTGGTACCCCATTTATTGTTTCCCCTTCACTAGATCTCTCCCTTCACCACTCCCCATTACTGGTCCCATCTTCACTGCTATCCCCTTTATTGGTCAACCCTTTACAGGGCCCACTTCACTGGACCTCCCCCCCCCCCCCCCACCCCCCCCCCTCACCGGTACCACCCTCACTGGTCCCTCCATCACTGGTTTCCTATCCTTCACCGATCTTCATTACTGGTTTCACCCTCACTGTAATTCCTCCCCCTTTTATTCATTAACCCTTTTCCGGTCCCCTTCACTGGACCCCTCCTCCCCTTCACCGGTCCTCCCTTCACTGGTCAAACTTCTACCGGTCCCCCCTTCACTGTAACCCTTCCCCTTCGCCGACCCCATTACTGGTCCCTTCCTCACCGTTCCCTCCTTCACCTGGTCCCCTCCCCCCTCCTTCACCGGTCCTTTCTTCACTGGATCCCTCCCCCTTCACCGGTCCCCATTACTGGTCCCTTACTCACTGGTCCGTCCTTCACCTGGTCCCCTCCTCCCTCCATCACCGGTACTCCATTCACTGGACCCCTTCTCCTTCACCGGTCCTCATTACTGGTTTCTTCATCACCGGTCCCCCTCCCTTCATCTCGTCCCCTCTTCACTGGTCAACCTTCTACCGGTCCCCCTTCACTGGACCCCTCCCCCTTCACCGGTCCCCATTACTGGTCCCTTCCTCACCGGTCCCCCTTCACTTGACCCCCTCCCTTTACCGGTCCGTCCCCATTACTGGTCCCTTCCTCGCCAGTCCCCCTTCACTGGACCACCTCCCCCCTCACCGGTCCCCAATCTGGTCCATGGTAACATGTCGTGTGAATCTGGAACCCATGGCGCAACATCGGTGACACCTCTTCTGAACGCGGACACCTGTTAAACGACGTCGGCGACATGTGTTCTGAACCCGAACGTGCTTTTCGCGACATCGTTGATACCTCTTCTGAACCCGGACACCTGTTAAATGACGTCGGTGACATGTCTTCTCAAGCCGGACGAGCTTTGCGCGACATCGTTGACACGTCGCCTAAATCCGGAACCCTGGCGCGACATCGGTGACACGTCGTCTGAATCCGGACAGGCCTCTCGCGACATTGGTGACACCTCTTCTGAATTCAGGCACCTGATGAACGACGTCGGTGACATGTCTTCTCAAGGCGGACGTGCTTTGCGCGACATCAGTTGCACGTCTTCTTAACCCAGACACCCATTACGCGACATCGGTGACACGTCGTCTGAATCCGGACAGGCCTTTCGCGACATTGGTGACACCTCTTCTGAATTCAGGCATCTGATGAACGACGTTGGTGACATGTCTTCTCAAGCAGGACGTGCTTTGCGCGACATCCTTGACACCTCTTCTGAACTCGGACACCTGTTAAACGACGTCGGTGATATGTGTTCTGAATCCGGACAGGCCTTTCGCGACATTGGTGACACCTCTTCTGAATCCAGGCACCTGATGAACGACGTCGGTGACATGTCTTCTCAAGCCGGACGAGCTTTGCGCGACATCGTTGACACGTCGCCTAAATCCGGAACCCTGGCGCGACATCGGTGACACGTCGTCTGAATCCGGACAGGCCTCTCGCGACATTGGTGACACCTCTTCTGAATTCAGGCACCTGATGAACGACGTCGGTGACATGTCTTCTCAAGGCGGACGTGCTTTGCGCGACATCAGTTGCACGTCTTCTTAACGCAGACACCCATTACGCGACATCGGTGACACGTCGTCTGAATCCGGACAGGCCTTTCGTGACACTGGTGACACCTCTTCTGAATCCAAGCACTTGATGGACGACGTCGGTTACATGTCTTCTCAAGTCGGGCGTGCTTTGCCCGACATCGTTGATACGTCGTCTAAACCCGAAACCCTGGCGTGACATCGGTGACACGTCGTCTGAATCCGGACAGGCTTTTCGTGACACTGGTGACACCTCTTCTGAATCCAAGCACTTGATGGACGACGTCGGTTACATGTCTTCTCAAGTCGGGCGTGCTTTGCCCGACATCGTTGACACGTCGTCTAAACCCGAAACCCTGGCGTGACATCGGTGACACGTCGACTTAATCCGGACAGGCCTTTCGCGACATTGGTGACATGTCTTCTGAACCCAGACGCCTAATGAACGACGTCTGTGACACCTCTTCTGAACTCGAACGCTCGGTTTCACGACGTCGATGACACATGTTCGGAACTCGGACGCCCTTTGCATGACATCGGTGACACGTCTTCTGACCCTCTCAACACGACGTAGGTGACAACTCGCCTGAACCCGGATGGCTAGTACTCGACGTTTACGAAAGGCCAGATGGACATACGGATGGACAGACGGACGGGCAGACGGAAGGACAGACACAACCGCTTACTCTTTTATATATAGTAGGATATATAAAAGAGAGGGAGCGGTTGGTCCGTCCGTCCGTACGTCTGTCCGTCCGTCTGTCCACCGGTCCTTCCATCGGCCAATCTGACCTTTCACAGACGTCGAGTAAAACTCGCCCGGGTTCAGGCGAGTGTCATCCTTGTAGGGTCATGCTCTTCAATTTCAGTCTTTTAGCTGATGCTTGCATCTATTAGTTATTTTTTCAGTTATAGTTATTTTTTTCAAGGTGTGCCTACGACAATGCGGAGATATACAAGCACTTGCGTTTCCTGGAGTAAAAGTAGGATGGAATATCAAAAAATATTTAATGTCGATTTCTGTACAGTGAAGAATAAAGATTTCCTGTCCGTAAATTTAGAATCAATGAGATGTTTTCATTTTTTTCTTCAGATTTTTCCAGGACGTCATGGACACGGCAGTTTTCTGCCTGAAGGAGCATCATCTACTTCCACAATTGCACTCTATAAAATTTCAATTGTTAATTACCCTGGACGACCTTAGTGCTTTCTCTACAAAATTTTTGAAGCGCTCTTCGAATCGGTGACGGAATGGCAACCGAATGACTTGATCAAAGCATGGTGAAAAAATCATGATTTTCTAGATGGAACAGGTTGAATCGACCTCTGGTAGATTTTGCAGCAACGTCGTCGGAGCATAAAATTGAGCGTTCACAAAAAGGTTCATATCTAGGTAACTTCATAACTCAGTTTTTCGAATTTTGAAGATTTCGCTAGCTTTCCAAAAATTAGAAGAAAATCGCTTTTCCACTGTGTGAGAGCCATTTTCTAAAAAAGAGGTCTTCATATGCGGCGGGCACTTCAATGTTTGAGCGAAAAAAAATTGAAGTGACTTCACAAAAATGCTCAAAATTCGGTAAGTTTATCGAGGTTCCAAAATCCCGCTAGCTTATCACAAACTAGAAGGAAAGCGCTTTCTTGCTATGTACGCATCGATTTCCAAAAAAGGGGCCTTCATGCGCGGCGGGAGGGGTCAATGTCTGGTTCATTTTGCGAAAATACGTTTCCAAAATCGAACCTCCTGCCGCGCAAGAAGACCCTTTCATAAAGCCCTTTTGTAACCCTAAAAAGCGCATTTCATCCACTTTTCGAAAAGCTGGCGGAATTTTGTATTTCGAAAAATAGTCAGGTTATGAAGATTTTTGTGAAAACACTCCAGTGACGCCGGTGAAGGGTCGATCCGAGGTTCAGTTCACGACGTCACAAAATTGATCATAACTCGGCTTATTTTCCGAAGATCAAAAATTTTGCGTTCGTCAAAAAGTAGAGCAAGTATGCTTTCTAATCATATAAGAACCGATTCCCAAGAAAGGGGTCCTAATGCGCGGCAGGGGGTTCGATTTTCGGCACGTATTTTCCCAAAATGGAGCAGAGATTGAGCCCCTCTTGCCGCGCACGAAGGCCTTTTTTGGAAATTGACGCAAAATAGGGAGAAAGCGCTTTTAATCCAGTTTTTGAAAAGTTAGCGCAATTTTTAAAATTCGAAAAATTTATCGAGTTATGAACCTTTTTGTGAACATTTAATTTTATGCTCGGATGACGTTGGTGCAAAGTCGACCAGAGGTCGATTCAACCTGTTCGATCCAGAAAATCATGATTTTTTCACCGTGCATTGATCAAGACTTGGATGTTTTTGTGGCAGAACGTTATCCGTATGGGTGGTCTGCTTTGGCTAAAAAATAATTGTTTCATGAACGAGAATTTTGTATGCGATCATATCGTTATTGCAGCTCGTCATCGCTGCCAAGAAGCTTGTTTTTTTTTGCTGGACGATACCTATAATTTGGATTTTTATAGGCTTCATTTTCATCAGTTATGATGTTTCCTTAGGATGGGAGAACATTATTTCCATGGAAATTCCATCGTCCATCATTCGTTTGCCGCTCCGTAATCGATTCGATGAGCGCTTCAAAAAAATTTTTTTTACAAGGAAAGCACTTAAGCCGTCGTCAGAAACTAACACTGAAATTATTAAATATA
Organism: Heligmosomoides polygyrus bakeri; assembly: GCA_947359475.1. Taxonomy (NCBI): domain Eukaryota; kingdom Metazoa; phylum Nematoda; class Chromadorea; order Rhabditida; family Heligmosomidae; genus Heligmosomoides; species Heligmosomoides polygyrus. The sequence goes on from CANAIB010000166.1 coordinate 8,024, forward strand.
TTTTATATAATACAATCTCAGAGCACAATTTCAGATGCAGACGTCGCTCCTTCTGGTAGAAAAATATGCTGTGTCCATGACGTCCCGAAAAAAACTGCAGAAATTGAACAGCGATGATTGGAAGACTGCTACCAGAAAATCTTTATTTTGAACTGTCGAAAAATAGCATTCAAAAGTTTAGAGAATTTTATTGTGTTATCAAGGCATGTATTGCCCAGTGACCTGTTCTCATTGTTCTCTTCAGTGTAGAAACCGCTCCTGAAAAGAAGAACTTATTAAAGGGTTCAAAATGCACATAAAGCCTTGAAGAAATCAAGAAATACAAGGAACAAAACGGTGGAAGAGAGGGGGGGGGGTCGTATGAATTTCGCTTCGGAGGGGGGGGGGGGTTGTAGATTTTCAGCAGAAATCGAACCAACACTTGGCCCTGCACCCACGTCGTGTTGCGAGCGTGAGTAGGCGCGTCACCGACGTCCTAAGACAAGCGTCCGGGTTGAGAAGACGTGGCACCGATGCCGCGCAATGCGTGTCTAGGTTTAAAAGAGGTGCAACCGAAGTCATGCGAGAGGTGTCTGGATTCAGATGACGTGTCACTGATGTCGTGCAAACGACGTTCGGGTTGTGAAGACGTGTCATCGATGTGGCGCAAAGGACGTTCAGGTTGAGAAGACATGTCACCGATATCGCGCAAGGAGTATCTTGGTCCAGAAGGTTGTCTTAGAGCCTGGATTCCGAAGAGGTGTCACCTATCTGCAAGGGGTGTCCGCATTCCGAACACGCGTAAGGCCTGGTTTACACTTGCGCCGCCACGCAGCGCGACGTGATGGTCGCCATAGATATCGATTTTTCGCGCCGCTCGGTCGATATCTATTCCGACTATGGTGCCGCGCAACTATAAACCAGGGCTAATGGGAGACCATTGAAGGGGAGACCAGTGAAGAGAGGACCAGTAAAATTGAAGTGACTTCACAAAAATGCTCAAAATTCGGTAAGTTTATCGAGGTGGGAACAGTGAAGGGGTACCAGTTAAGGGGAGTTTAGTGAGGGAGGGGACCGGTAAAGGGGGGGGGGGGAGGGGAGAAGGTCCAGTGAAGAGGAAGCCAGTAAGGGGGTGGGGCAGTGAAAGGAGGATCAGTAAAGCCGAACAAGTAAAGGGAATACCAGTAAAGGTGGGAGCAGTAATGGGGACTAGTGAAGGGGGGGGGGGTCCAGTAAGGTTGGATCAGTGTTTTTCTTAGTAGCGTCCAATGTGCATCGGGCTTCAGAAAACGTGCTACAGAGGTCGTACCACGTGTGTCATGGTGCAGAAGTCGTGTCATAGACATCGTGGCAACGTCGTTGCACTTACGTCGGTACGTCGGGACTCACCGAATGTGTCACAGACGTTATGCAACATGGATCCGGAACAGGCTCAAGCGTGGGGTGCGAGAATCGCAGGGAGCCGTACTTGGGGGATGGTCGGGAGGTACACCCGCCCCTGCTGGTGGGCGTGCGATCTTTCTCTCATGCCCTTGCTCACCCTCCCCAACCCCCTAGGCTTCACCAAGACTATAACTGTCGCCTTGCGAAACCTATGACACGCAAAACAAAAGTTTCCGGTACGCAGAACAGCGGTGTACTTCCTAACGCCACGCCCCCAGCAGGGGGCGGGTGTACCTCCTTTCGCGCTGGCGTCGTACTTTGACTCAAGGTGGAGAAGGGGTCGTACTTCGATTTGGCTCCTAAGACAAAATTCCTCGGAGGGATTGTTCTTTTGCAAGTGTTGTAAGCAGAAGTCTGTAATTAATAAATTTATTATAATTATTATTCAATTAATCAATTTTTGACGCAAATAAATCAATTAAATGAATACTTTTTTGGCATGACAACAACATGCCAACACCACAAGCACCGCTTCTTCTATGGAAAGCAGGCGTTATTTGAATTTGCGCAGTTATGGCATTAGATAATAAATTTTTTAAGCACTTTTCAAAACAACTGAAATGGACGATTGCTGTTCATTTTCGCAGTGACGGCTCGACACATTTTTTAGTTGAGAGATGTAACCACTGAAGCTGAAAATGAATCTTGTTGAAATTTAACCTTCAATTTGTAGTTTTAATTTTAATTTTTTTTTATTTAGCACTTCTTCAAGAAATCAAGTCTTTCCTAGGCGATCTACCTTGCAACAGTTGAGGTCATGCTCAAAATTTCTTTTTTTTTTCAAAAATGAAGATTTTTTCTCCTGAACGGAACGATGAGCTGAAATGTAGCTATACAAAAGCTCAATGCTTGTTTGATACATGATAAAAAGACAGCTCGTCTAGAGCTATCTACCGCTATATAATTGAGTTAGCTCCCTGCCCTGTAGATGATGAGGCGTATCTCACTCAGGTTGGAAACCTGGCTGAGATACGCCTCGTGGAACCACCCGCAATCTCATGGAGCCCCTTGCGACGCCTCCGCGTACCTCGCGCGGGCAACGCCTGCCGTTCAACATGGGATGTTTTTACAGCAGAGGACGCATAGCCTCCTCCTGCTTGATACAACAGCATCTGCGCGCGTTTCTGAGTGCCTGAATCCAGAAGACGCACCACAACCTTCTGGAGTCAGAAGAGGAGACACCATCGTCTTACGACGAGGAATCGCATTCAGAATTGAACATGAGATGGTGCTGCAGCAGAGGAAGCGCAGCCTCCTCCTGCTTGACACAACGGCGCCTGCGCGTGTTTCTGAGTCCCCGAATCCAGAAGGCGGGTACCCTTCGTTGCACCACAACCGACTGGAGTCAGAAGATCGAAAAGAAAGAAAGCAGAGGTCACATCGTCGTCGTACGACGATCGGCCGCATACAGAACTCAGCATTATTCCATGTTGAGCGGAAAACTTTACCCGCGCCAGGTACGCCTCCGCGTACCTCGCGCGGGCAATGTTTGCTGTTCAACATGGGATATTGTTGCAGCAGAGGAAGCGCATTCTCCTCCTGCTCTACACAGCGGCAACTGCGAGCCTTTCTGAGCGCCTGGATCCAGAAGATAGGTCATTCGTCGCGCTACAAGCTTCTGGAGCCAGAAGAGGTGATACCGACGTCGTGTGACGAGCGGGAGCTCGGAAAACAAGGAAGTGGGCCAGGAGTTGGGACCAGGGAGGGGGGGGGGGATGGTAGGGGAAGACCAGTAAAGGTGGGTCAGCAATTAGATCCAGTAAGAAGAAACGAGTTAGGGGAACCTGGTGTCCGGATTAGGAAGGGTGTCAACGATCCGGTGATGCAAGCTGTTTAGAATGAGAACGGTTGCGGAGGAGCAACCTGAGGGCAGAAGTACTGCGCAGCACAAACCAATGGCGTTACTGGACGGTATACATTGGGTCCGATCAAAAATCTTTGGATAATTGGATGATTCGGATAACGCTATTTTGGCGGACCCCAGGTTTTGGATGATTCGGATAACGGCGACTTTGCGTACCCGGATTTTTGGATGAATCGGATCGGGTTATCAGAATCGGATATCCGAAAATGATTTTCATTAAATACATTGAATTCGACCAAATCTCCGGATTAATGAATGATTCGGATAACGCTATTTTGACGGACCCCGAATTTTTACACGATTTGGATAATGACAATTTCGGGGACTCCGGTTTTTTGAATTATTCGGATACGGGCAATTTCGCGGACCTTGGATTTTTGAATTACTCGAATCGGATATCCGAAAATGATTCATTGAGATCCAATATATACTGGACGGTCCGGAGAGGGTGCCTATGATGGACGTACGGAAGTGTTGAACGGCTTGATGCCAACAAAGTACGCAGCAACTCCTAGATGTTAGCGTATTTCAAATTTTACAAAAAAAAATCCCTAGGCCAGTGATGTTGCAAAGTCGCGCGAAGCGCGCAAGTGCGAGACACGCCGTTAGGCGTGTCGGAGCACTTGTCTTCGATATGATCGAAAAGTATGGATCTCTGGTCGATCGCTCGTCGATCTGTTTCGAAGTGCTAGACTTTTACATTGTTCAACCGATCGTAACTCGTTCAGTTTTGAGAGTTATGCAAATGCTGCTGACACTCAAAATAATAGAGGAAACTCTCTTTCTTATGAGCATAAAACCACCTTTAAAAAAGGCACCTTCATGCGGGGCAGGGAGGGTGCGATTTTTGCGGAAATACTTGCCGAAAATTGCAGCACCCGCGCCGCGCATAAAGATGCCTTTTTTGAAAAGCAGTTTTAGCATCTTTAGAAAGAGCATTTTCTCTAGTTTTTTGTATGCTGCCCGCATTTGCACATCTCTCAAAAGTAAGTGAATTATGATCGTTTAACTGCCTAAGACCTCTCCTTCCTGTGAGGTCGCAGGTTGCAGATACCCGCACTTAATCTATCACAACTCTCTTAATTTTAAGGGTTGTGCAAATGCGGATGGCAATTAGTAAAATAAAAGAATTTCCTATCTCATGGATACAAAATCAAATTTTGAAGAAGACATCTTAATCCGCGCGGTGCTGCGTTTTCTCTGCGATTTTTGGCAAAAATCACAGCCCCGCGCGCATGAAGATACCTTTTTTAAAAAGTGGTTTTATGCGCACAAGAAAGAGAATTTCTTCTAGTATTTTGAGTGCCACCCGCATTTGTATAACTCTCAAACTGCACAAGTTACGATCTTGAACAAAGTGCATGTCTAGCACCTTCCAATCACATGGACGAGCAATCGACCAGTGATCCATCCTTTTTGATCATACCGAAAATAGCTCCAGATAAACTGCGTCTTTTATTATGTATCAATCGAAGATTGTGCTTATGTACATACTTACTTACTTTGATACTTTGATGGTCCTTTGTCGGCTGGAGGTCTTCTCAGCGGGGACCACAACTCTTCCAGACCGCTCGATCTCTGGCTGCTTGCATCCAGTGAGGCAGACTCCGCTCTCTGAAAGATCTTGAGAATGAGTCTGCCCATCGCGTTGGCGGTCGTCCCAGTGATCTCTTGTGGTCTCTCGGGAGCCATTCTGTGACACGGAGACTCCATCTATCGTCCTTTCGTCGAAGCAGGTGTCCGGCCCAGCGATATTTGGACTGACTTCTTGATGTACTGCAGCGGGTCTGCTAATTGCGAATTCTCTCTCCCTTAGCTCCGAGCTTCGTAGGCCTTCTCGCCATTGCTGGCGAAGGTTTATCCTCAGAAGACATCTCTCCAGTGCACGATGCGTAGATTGCATTGCTCTGGCGATGCATTGCTCATTGCTTGTTGTCGGGCCAGGTTTCCGTCGCGTAACACATTGCAGGCAGCACGGATGCGTTGAAAATCGAGGCCCTGAGGCCGGCATTCTTGACCTGATCGGTAGCTTCGCGAATCGAACTGAAGGCTGCCCATGCTGCGCGTCTCCTGCGGGCGATTTCAGGAGCGAGGTCGTTATCCATGTTCAGCTCTCTTCCCAGATAGACGTAGGAGTCGACCTGTTGCAGAGCGACTCAATTTAACCTTACGAGTCCCGTGTCACACCACTGGTTGACCATAAATTGCGTTTTGGACATATTCATGTCCAATCCAATCTTCATACCTGCCACATTGAGCTCGTTCAGCATTTCCTCGACTTCTGCCGTGCTGGTAGATATGAGAACAATATCGTCGGCGAAGCGAAGGTTGCTGATCCGTTTACCGTCGACAAGGTAGCCTTTATCGTCCCAGTTCAAGTCTTTCATGGCATCCTGGAGTGCCGCTGTGAATAGCTTGGGAGAAATCGTGTCTCCCTGCCGTACTTCTTTCCCGATAGGAATTTTAAGCTTTCGATCGAACAACTGGATGGTAGTCGATGTGTTCGAGAAGCATTCGTCGAGAAGTCGGATGTAGGGCGATCGTATACCAGCGTGCACAAGTGCGTTCAAAACGGCGTTGATTTCCACAGAGTCGAACGCTTTCCGGTAATCCACGAAGACAAGGACAAGTGGGAGGTGTATTCGCGGCTCCTCTCGATGAGCTGTGAGACAGTCTGAATATGGTCCATGCAGGAGAAATCCTTGCGAAACCCTGCTTGCTCCACTGGCTGATATTCATCCAAGCAACGCTCCATGCGGTTAAGCAGTATCTTGGTGAAGATCTTGTACACAACCGAGAGAAGACTGATGGGTCGATAGTTGTTGATATCCTCCTGCTGACCTTTTTTGAAGATTAAAACTGTTTTCGACTCCTTCCATGAGTCCGGAATCCTACCAATTCGAAGGTAGTGGTTGAAGTGCTTGGCAAGAAGTGAGCAGACGGCACTGCCACCCGCACAAAGGAGATTAGCAGAAATGCCGTCCGGTCCGGGAGCAGTGCCCGGCTTCATCCTTCTGATGACATGAGCAACTTCTAATTCCAGAATGGGAGGTACTTCCTCAGCTGGTGGCATCAAGCATTTCGGGACAGTGATGGAAGAACGGAACAGATCTGTGTAGAATTCCTGAACGATGGCCTCCATCGCTCTTCGAGACGTTTGCGTCGTTCCATCCTTATCCACAAGGGCTGACATTATTGCCTTCTGATCGCAGAGATCTCGTTTGCAGCGCTTTGTGCTTGAACCTTTCCCAGCCGCTTCTAACAGCTTCAATCTTCTGTAGGCTTGAATGGACTCCTTCACTGCAATTCGACAGGCCTTCGAGATGGTGACTTTTTCCAGATGGGAAGCATTAGGATCCAGTTTAACAGCTCTTCTTTGCTCCAAGAGTTTAATCGCATGTGCGTTGAGTCTTGAAGCAGACGGTGATGTGGCTTCGCAAGAGCTGCTAGTGCATTTCAACAGAAGGTCGTAGTCTTCCGATGGATCTTCAAGAAGATTCCAATCGTACGACTTTATCGCATATTCCAACTCCTCAGACTTGAATGTGGGGATCCTCACCGGTGCCGGTTTATGAGTGTCACGCTTGAACATCCTCTTTTTGAGAGTCAGCTTCGCACGGACAAGACGGTGATCCGAGCCGGTGTCAAATGAAGGCAGCACGGAGACGTCGAACAGACTCCAGCGTCTGTTTGTAAGAACATGGTCGATCTCCGAACGTGTTTCTCCATTTGGGCTTTCCCAGGTCCATCGTCGGTTTGAAGGCTTCTTAAACATAGAATTTCCATGGTAGAGACGGCACGCGGATAGGAAGTCTATCAGGCGCTGTCCGTTTTCGTTCCTTGAGGAAGTTTCATGTGGTCCTAGCCTCCATTCGTCGTGATCATTCGTACCGACGATAGCGTTAAAGTCACCAACGACAACTTTGTAGTAGCTCTTCTCGTCGTTGACAGTCCTTTCGAACAGCTTGTAGAATTCCTCCTTTTCTTCATCTGTGGCCGCAGATGTTGGAGCATATCCATTTATGATGGAGATGATTCCTTGATCTTTGGTTTCCAGACGAAGAATAGCTACTCGCGGACTGATGATCTTATAAGAGTCTACTAGGTGGTGCACTGTCGAATTGGCGAGAAATCCAACTCCGCCAATATTCTTTCTGTCCACCTTTGCTCCGATAATGAGAAGCTCGTTGTGGTCGGTCCTTCTTATGGTTTCCGTTCTGCCTTTCGTTTCCTGCAGGGCGATAACGTCGTATTTGATGTTGCGGCTTCTGTAAAGCAGTGTCCGAAGAACCTGCTCAGATGCGATCGAACGACAGTTATAAGTGCAGACGAATAGGCAGTTTCCATGTCGTGGTGGGAGGGAGTTTCCGGTAGTCCGATTCCAATGACGTCCTGATAGTTTAACTCCGAGATTAGATGGCCCCTCGCCGGAGGTGGATGCAACAGACGTCGTAGAAGTCCACCTCCGGCACGCGGAGGACTGGGGCGCGGGTTTAGTTGTTTGAGCCGTAGCGGTGGTCTGGTTACTCACACGTTCCTGGCCAGGGATACAGGAGAGCCGCCCATACACGACAAAGCGTCGCGTACTGCGTGACCGTTTGTGCCGTTAGCCACCACAAAGTGATGTTCTTATGTACATGTCATGTCTAAACATTGTTCCGTTCAGGCAGAAAATGTTTATTTTTGAAAAAAAGGAAATTTTGTGCATGACCTCACCTTATCGCGAGGAAGATCGCTTTGGAAAGGGTCGATTTTGGAATACATAAAGTAAAAATTATCGTTTCAATACTTCTCTGCCACGCAGGTTTGATATGATCGAAAGTTTACTTCGGCCTGACGTTTCGACAATTTCGTCGTTTTCAAAGGCCTGAAGGAAGTTCGAAGCCTAAGATCAGGAGCTCATCTCGGCAAAGACCTAGGCTTCCAACTCAGCCAGTTTCAACGAATTCCTAAGATCGCCAAGTTGAATCTTACTAAAGCAAACCGAACCCACCGTTCTTCCACCAGTACTGAGTGAAAGCTCAGTTATTGGACCACCATAGAGCAAATGAGACCTACCAAGTATAAATCTGCAGCGATGTTGAGCTACAGAAGTACTTGGTCTTAGTCTCATATCCCACACAACGAAATGAACGGCAAAAAGTCACTTGTGATCGAAATGCACTCGTTTCGGTTGTTCATCGTTGGGTTTCGTTCTCGAATCCAAAAAGCTGCTAGAGTCTTTCTGGCTCCAATCTCACTTTCACATATCAACACAGTGCATTTTATACTAAAATCGTCTCCACGGTGGGCTTCCTCTCGGTGTTTACCGAGTGGGGTTAGTAAGCTCCGCTTCTGCTTTCCAGCCAGAAGCTAGCCAGCCTTCACGCGAAGTTTCTCGGGTGAACTTTATGTACTGAGATTGTGCATTGAGGATGTTGAACAACTCATCCATTTCGGACTGAGTTGTCGTTATTATACAACAGTCATCAATATATCGACAGTACTTTACGGGATGACGCTCCAGTACTGGTTGTTCAATTCTGCTCATAAAGCAGATTGATTGATTTGTCCAAGACTCCTTGATCGGCAGATATCAGAGCATATCCTCGCTGACCATACGGTGTATGCGGAATCTTCAGAGAGACAATTTCTGTTATTTTATGCAATGCCATAGGCTAAACGCTGCTTGGAAATCTGTTGGTGAATCGGCTGGCCTAGATAAGCGATTTATCCAAAGGCGGAAGCTGGACACGCCTACTTACCCTGTTTTCTATCATCTGGACAAAACGCATAAATTGTCTGAAGAAGACAGAAACTCTTTGAATGCAGACGCATACAAAATCCGGCCCATCATAAGCTGCGTTGACGGACCGACCGACCGAATCTCCTGGTTCCTTAACAAAATTATCGGTCAGCTTCTCAGCTTCACACCATCACATCTGATAAACACGGAACAGTTTCTAAATCGCCTAAGATCTAGCAGATCAAATTGTGTGATTGAATCATTTGACGTCACTGCGTTGTATACCAACGTAGATAACAACGCTGCTCTACAAGCACTTTCAGAGATGCTAGATGAGCATGAAGGACGAATTACTACGTTTGGTTGGAGCAAATCACACATAATGATGCTGGTAGAAGAATGCTTGAAGTGCAATGTGTTCAAGTGGTCCGGGAAATATTTCTCGCAGCGTAGAGGACTTGCAAGCGTTCGAACAGCGTTTAGCTCCAACCTTGGCCATCTGCTTTGTGAGCAGAATTCAACAACCAGTACTGGAGCGTCATCCCATAATGTACTGTCGATATATTGATGACTGTTGTATAAT
>CANAIB010000167.1:0-17534 GCA_947359475.1 Heligmosomoides polygyrus bakeri
TTATCATCGACTAGGAACTATACTTGTGTCCTTCCAAAAATTTCTCGAATAAACGAGTAATCGAATATATTCGGTTTCACGAAAAACCGAATTGTTCAAAATGGATGGTTCCCTGAGCTTCATATTCTCTCTTCGATTTATGTGACTGCTTGAAACTCAAAGTTGATGTTTATAGGTGACAACGTTTCGGGCATAAGCCCTTCTTCAGGTCTAAATACAATAATGCTACTTGACACATACACACAGTAAAGCGGCAAAAAATACGGACCTGGGATCCACGACGGATTAAATGGGTGCAGACTTTCCCTAGCAGACTTCATGGCCTTGCCGTGATAGAGAAGCTTTGGAAAATACGAGGAAAGATTCTCGTTACACAGTTAACAGGCATGCTCAACGGTAAAATTAGCATCAACGGTGTTTTATGTGAAAAGAACACTTGAAAACACTGAAAGGAGCGAAAGAAGCGCTTTTGCCCGGATCTCAATTTCTAGCACGTAAAACTAGAAAACAAGCACATCAACGGAACCTGGTAACTTAGAATTACTTTTCGAAGCATTGAGCTGCGGAACTGTATGCCACCTCAATTTTTGAGTTTGTTTTTAAGCCACATGAACTCCAAATGGAGTGAGCAGTAAGGTACATGCACTTCTAAGTCATGAGAAGTAGAAAATGAAAAAATGGCAGGACTTATTTGGGAAATTATTTACAAATTGGTTTTAGGTTTTACTGAGGTTTTACTGAGTCTTTCTGATGAAGTCTTCATTTTTGACCAATCAATTCCTTCTTTACTAAAACAGGATTTGAACATAGATATTTCAATGAGTGATTTTCATCTGATACCCCGTTGGTATCGTAATACTTGTTGTGCCCTTTTTTATTAAAGTTTTTCTCGGTATAGGATTTCTATTTTGATTCGCTTTGTTGCTGTTTTTCTAATATTTCCACATATCTGAATAAAGGATTTAAATATCTGAATGGTTAGTTGCAACATAGGTTTTACCAAAAACGTTACTAAAATGACCAGAACCTACGGTGTAGCACCTCACCAAAAATCTTTCAAGCTAGCTTTTCGAAATATAGAGTGTTTTTCGAACATGAAAATTTGCGATCAACTTCTTATTAGAGCTTTGATAGGAATGAAACGAAAATAGACCATTGTATAATAACGATGCGTCCGGTTAAAGCTCTTCCAATGTACGGTTTTTTGCACGGTTTCAAACTTTTCTTAGTTTCCTAAGTGGTTATTACCGCTCAAAATTGTTTCTTTATTACGGCGCTTTTGCTATTCACCACATGATGGTGTGCTATAGATTTTTCTCGTCGACCCGGGAATTTTCTCCCCTGATCGCAGGCATTTTCTCCCCTGGTTGCGGGCATTTTCTCCCCTAGTCGCGGGCATTTTCTCCCTATTTCGGGCATTTTCTCCGCACGCAACGCGCGCCGGGAGATTCGGGCATTTTCTACGTAGACCGGTGGTTACAAGCCGACACCATTAGAAAAGCAGAAACTGGCCACGCTATAAAACAAAATATGGCACATACCAGTGCTCCGACACGCCTAACGGCGTCTCTCGCACTTGCGCGCTTCGCGCGACTTTGCAATATCACTAACCTACGGAAAGGCCTTTGGTATACTGCTGCGTCACGCAGGAGACGGGCCGTGCTGTGAATGCCAAACCAGTTTTGCGAAACTTAGAATCCTGCTGCGTAGTTTTGCATGAATGCGTTCTTCACTTCCCTAAGTTTATCATAGAAGTTTTCACGTTGAGCAACGTGTTCGGCACGTCTACTGAGTCGCTAGGCACGATGCACAACCACAGCCCTCCCCCACCTGTTTGCACCTCAGCCTACAAATTTGAACGAAGAAACAATGAGTAGACGGGGGGGGAGGGTTGTAGTTGTGCAACGTGCCTGGCGACTCAGTAGACGCTCGACTACGTGTTCTTTACGTCTACTAAGTCGCCAGGCACGTTGCACAACCCCCCCCCCCCCCCCCCCTTACGTCCCCAGGCTTTCCCCATCACACTCTTTCAGCGCTGCATCTCCAGGTGCGTTCGGAGACGTGTTCGGCACGTTTACGCACGTTGCACAACTACAACCCGCCCCCATCCCAGCCCTTCCTCCCAACACACTCCTCCAGCACTTCTGTGCAAACAAACACATTCACTCACACACAGACAAACGACTGTTCTCGCATATATAGAGTAGGATCGCGAAGACGCACCGCTGCTCCTACCGTGACCGCGGCAGCCAATCAGCAACCGGTTCAGCCGCATAGTCAGGGCCCACAGTTGGCTGCTGCGATCATTATATGAGCAGCGACGCGTTCCCGAAGCTCCACAACACGTTCCTGCACACCTTGCGGTTCGTTTTCTCAAAATATACATACCACAAAATGTTCCTAGTATACTTCGGACCGAATCGAATAATTTCGAATGAATATTCGAATAAATTCGAATATTCGAATATTCATTATTCGAATATTCGGTGAGGTCCAAAATTCGAATATATTCATTATTCGAATATTCGATGAGGCCAAAAATTCGAAAATATTCATTATTCGAATATTCGCCGAGGCCTAAAATTCGAATATATTCGTTATTCGAATATTCGACAGGGTCCAAAATTCGAATATATTCGTTATTCGACTATTCGACGTGCTCCAAAATTCGAATATATTCGAATATATTCGACGCTACTGAGATAGCCACGGATCTCCCTCGATAGAGAGCCTTCGGGCTCTCTTGTTAAGAAGGATCTCGGGCCGCTTGTCGCAGGGCCACGTGGCACGTCCCCGGGTGGTGGATAAGGGAATTAAACGCGAACCAAATGCGACCGTGTACTGCCCAGAGACGCAGGTGGGATGCAGGGGATGGACTCTTTGCTCCTGCTGTGTCGGGTCGACGCGTTCCTTGTGCGTGGGAGCGGCATGTTCGTGCACAGTGTCCATGACTGTGCGGATTGTAACTATGTCGGCCCGGCCAAAAGCTTGCACTCGGTAGACTGGGAGTACATCGTAAGGCGATTCGGGGCCGCCTCAAAAGTCTCGCCCCGTCCCTTCGGGTAGTCTGGCTGGCTGCCCGGAGTTCTTCGCCCGCACGACAGAGCCTGACTAGCTACCCGTGTTGTATGGAAGTCAAACACAGCAGCACTAAAGGGCCTCATTCCCCTGACCCCGAAAGAGCTCCCATTTCTGCAGCGATGGGAAGGACGAGTACGGAGAGGCTGCTAAAATCTCAGGGCCTAACCAGGCTGCGCAAATTGAGAAGGACTAGGATGACGATCTGTACTTACAACGCCCGCACACTTGCATCGGAAGCATCCGTCGAGGACCTGATGATGCAAGCCAAGAAGATCAAGTACGACGTCATCGGACTGACCGAGACGAGAAGACACCACCCCCTACACGCCGCCTACGACTCCGGAGAAGAACTGTTCCTCGGAACATGCGACAGCAGGGGAGTAGGCGGCGTTGGTGTCCTCGTCAACACGCACTTGGCCATGAACATCGATTCGTACGAGTCTCTGACAACCCGAATCGAACGTCTGCGACTGAAGCGATGTGGTTCCGTGCCAGCTTTGGCTGTGATCATCGCGTTTCCCCAACATCCGACTGCGACGACGATAAAGTCGAAGTCTTCTACATGGAGCTGGAGAAGTTCTATAAGGAAGACCGCACCTTCTACAACGTGATCGTCGGCGACTTCAACGCCAAGATCGGACCGCGAAGGTCGCCAGAAGAACTTCACATCGGAACCCACGGTTTGGAGTGGAACGAGCAAGGTGAAAGGCTGTCTGAGCTTATCATGTCGACCAAGACCATCCATGGAAACTCGCAGTTCCAGAAGCCTCCCTCCCTACGATGGACCTGGGAATCTCCCGGTGGCCAGTTCCACAACGAGATCGACCACATCATCTTCAATCGCAAGTATTGCCTGACCGACGTCTCCGTTGTCCCCAAGTTCTATACGGGATCGGACCACCGCCTCCTTCGCGCGAGGTTTCGCTTTTCGCGTCAAGGAGAGAAGGCCGCGAAGTTCAAGAAGAGGAATCCCAGAACGACCATCAACTGGGACCTTTACACCTCTCTTGCCGGCCTTTGGGAAGATGCCGTCATGTACAACGTCGATGAGGAATACGACCGCTTCGTGCACCATCTCCACGATAGTGCTAAGGGAGCCGAGAGCTTGAAGACCACCAAGGGACGCCTGTCTCCGGAAACTCTCGAGCTTATACGCCAGCGTGGAGCAGCACGAGAGTCAGGCAACTACCAGCTGACGTCCGAGCTTGCGAAGCTATGCAGAGCGGCGATAAAGGGAGATCTCAAGGAGAGAAGGGCGGAAGTGTTGGCTGAAGCAGCAGAGGCAGGGTTGAGCATCCGCAATGCCCGCCGAAACTTCGCCAACTTCAAGACCAAGATGACCGCTCTCCGACGTCCTGACGGAACCGTCACCTCTTCCAGAAGGACCATAGAGAAAATCAGCCACGACTTCTACTCCGTTCTTTTCGATAGCCACGTCCACCTGCCCCCATGCCATCTTCCGCAGGATGGATACGTCGTTCCCTCTGTTCTCCCTTCCGAGATCCGACACGCCATCTCGTCGGTGAAGAAAGGTACAGCACCCGGCCCTGACAGGATCAGACCCGAACACCTGAAGAACCTCCCTCCAGCGCTCATCAACACCCTGGCGCGGCTCTTCACACGATACCTGTCGGAGTGCAAGGTTCCATCTCAGTGGAAGACCAGCAAGACCGTCTTGCTGTACAAGAAGGGAGACGTGCATGACATTGGCAACTATCGTGTACCAGGGGTGGGTCCCTGGTGTACCTGGTCGAGGTCGAATTGAAGGACTGCGGCGATCGAACGCCTCTTCTCAAAACACCAAGGTGCAGTACCAAGGTTTATCGGCAAGAGACACTAGCGGCCGTACGCCGCGAAGACACACACCGGAATGAACAACCAAAGTCCAGAGAACTGTGCGGGAAAAAAGAGCGAAGGCGCGCGCGCGGGAACGCAAGCGAACAAAACCAAATTCAAAAGAACCGTTCAAACACGCGCGTCCTTATTGATTGCGCCGCACCATTTGCCCCTACCAGCCCTCGCGCTTACCTATCCAGGCTCCTGCCGCACAACCCCCTCCTACCCGGATCGGCGTCCCTGCCGATTAGCTGAGAAGAACTGCACAATGAACAACAGGAAAGAAGGAACAACAATAACTTCGGAACAGCAATTGATCACACTAAAGGAAACTATCAAGATACATCAACCTCTTGATTATGACGACCATGTAGCAAACTACAACAGACATGACACGGAAAAGAAATTGCATACACTTTACATCACCGAGATCTGGGACATGGAGACCCTAGTAGGGGCGGTATGAGGGCTTCCATCCTGACCCGTTACCCCGGCTCCTACCGTATCCACGCGCGCGACCCCTAGTCGGGTTTCCTCTGATCGAGCATTCTTCACGGCTAGCACGGTTGTGTCTGGCGTTGTCCATTTTGTCCCTGTCGACGAGCGCGGATCGTTTCTCCTTGTATGCTTGCCTTCTGCTGACAGGTTCCTGAAGAGCTTCGAATAATGTTCCTCTTATGTACGGCATCACGTAGTTCTGCAGTGACATCAGAAATGCTTTGGCCGCCTGTGCTGGATAAACGGATACCATGGTTTCGCGGCTGTGCTCACCCAAGCACGCAAAAGGCTCGGTGATTGATGGCACCGAGGTGAACATCGTGACAACATTTTCTTTCATTGCCTTCGCCGCATTTCTCACCACCTCGAACATTTCTTAAGCGTCGTTCCTGTTCTGCTGCCATGCTGCCTCGCCACGGGGTCCAGAAACGGCCAGGACTTTGCTTCCACATCGCACTGCAGTTGTTATTGCCATGGCTAGCCCTGCCATTCATCTGCGGCGAACGGTCTCTCCGTTGTTGGTGTCACAAATACGCAGACTCCGAGGTCCTTGAAACTGCGTATGATCGTGGCGGCATCATTGAGATCATTGTAAATTGACATCGTAACGGTATTATCCGGCATGACGACTCTTGCGTATCCGCGAAATCCATTCGGCAGCAGTACGAGCGTCTGGAGCTTCGGGCCTTTGACCTGCACGTCCTCCCATATATGCGTGATAGCATATCGAGCACCTGCGTTAGTGAGGTCGTTCAGTTGTGCTCTGTCGATGTCGATTGTCTGGCGAGGAATAACTGCGATGCTGCTCCCATCGTGCTTTAAGAGGGCCTTGAGGACATGCTCACACCTACGTTTGAAAAACGTATATGCCTTTTCAGCGCCCGAGACAGTTATGATGTTATACGACGGTGTCCGCATTAAATAGCGCTTTTTGTCTATGTCTACCTCATTCTCAAAGATGGAAATGAGCCGCGCTAGACTAAAGATCGGGGAGAACTTCAGAGATCTTATGATCGGATCAGTCTCATCAGGCACGACGTCGCCGAACACAGCGTCCCGCACTGTACACAAAAACGTCTCCACGTCTCGTTGTCCACGACCAGCTCCAGGGCAACCGAAGAAGATCGACAACGCGGAGTTGTCTGTCACCTCTAGATTCGTCGACATTGTGGCCCTGCAAAAAGGTTTTTCCACTTTGTCTGATATGGTACCTCGCGGTTTCCTTCCTCTCACCACTCTCCTCGTTTTTGTGCCTATAGGTTCATCACTGATTTCGTGTGGTATTACGATAAGCATGTCATGTTGGACGCGTATGGGGTCCTCCGCTTTAGCTATGTTCGTTATGAGCGCCGAATTGTCACTTACTTCCAACACCCTATAGGGACCGCTCCAGTTATTTGTTAACTTAGGGTGCTTGGACGTCCCTTTTTCTCGTGGTGCCGTCATGTACACCCTATCGCCTACTCTTGCTAGTCTGGTTAGGTCCACGTTATTACGCTTGTCGTACCTTTCTTTCATTTTTATTCGGTAACGCTCATTTAGTTCTCTCGCGCAGTCACTTATGTGCTGAACCCCAGCTAGTAATTCATGTTTGTAATCATCGAAATCAATATGATTCCACGACAGACTTTCGTTGGGGATCTCGTTCGACGGAAACGTAGGATCGAATGCGTGTAAGATATAGAACGGGCTGTCGCCTACCGCTTCATGCGGTGCGGCATTATATGCAAAAACTACCATCGGGAGCAGGGCATCCCACTGGGTTGGAATCGTGGTTCGTTTTTTGAGCATGTGACAAAGCGTTTGTATGGCGCGCTCTGTAACCCCATTTTCTCTAGGGTTGTATCCCTTAGTAAAAGACTGTTTTATGCCCGCTAACTCGCAGATTTCCGTCATCACACCGTTCAGGAATTCTGGACCTTGGTCGGAATGCAAACACTTGGGCCAGCGACAACCTTCGCATATCCATCTTTCAAACAGTGTCTTAGCGATCGTCCTAGCTGACTTATCTGGGATAGGGTATGCTCCCAGAAACTTTGAAAAGTGGTCAATAACAACCAAGGCGTATCGATTTCCGCTTTCAGATAACCCAAGTTCGACTATGTCCATGCCAACTAGTTCGAATGGGCGAGACGTGGTAATGGGCTTTAACGGTGGAATGTTTTTCTCATGCGATCGGACCAGAAAGCATTCTTTGCATGCCTTAGTCCAATTGCCTATGTCTTGTTCCATTCCTTCCCAAAATACCACCTTTTTGAGGTTCTGCGTCAATCTCCTACCACTCAAATGTCCTGCCATTACTCCTGAGTGGGCCTCCTCAAAAACTGCTTTCCTTCGGCTTTTGGGTACTACCGGTACTGGACCGCGCTCCGTTATCATCTTGAGTACGCCATTGTCGATACTGAAATCGGCAGTGCTGTAGCTTTTTGCACAACGCGGTAGTTTGAGTTCCCGATGTTGGCTTCCGCTTTCGAGCACGTTAACGATCTTTTTATAAACAGGGTCTTCTCTTATTTCGGTCAGCCAGTCAGCTTTTTCTACATCCACCTGGGCTACCACCACCTCATCTTCAGGGCATACTGCGGTCTCCTCCTCGTCACACCGTACAGCACCGCGAGAGAGAGAATCCGCCACTGCGTTTGCCTTACCGGCCACATACTGAATCTCTAAGTTGTACTTTTGGACCTCAAGTGCCCAGCGTAAGACCCTGGCCGACACGTTGGTTTGCTTAAACAGACTCGTCAATGTCTTATGGTCCGTTCTAACAATCGTTCTCATGCCATATATGAAGAAGTGGAATTTCTTCAATGCGAAGACAAGAGCGGACGCTTCGAGGTCTGTTACATGGTAATTTCTCTCCGCTTTTGAGAGACCTTTCGATGCGAAGTATATTGGGTGTAGTAATTTATCGAGTCCTTCCTGGCAAAGGACTGCACCAAGCCCATCTCCTGACGCATCGGTGTATATGATGAACGGTCTCGATCCGTCCGATGCAGCAACAGAGTCAGGCGCGCCAAGACTGGCGCTTCCGTCATCACCTGTTTCAGTCTCTCAAAGGCCTTGTCCTGCATAGCTGTCCACTGCCACTCCGTCTTCGGGCTTGTCAGATCATACAATGGCTTAGCTATTTTCGAAAATCCCAGAATGAATTTGCGATAATAGGACGCCAATCCTAGGAAAGCTCTGAGTTCTGCCATATTTTGCGGAACAGGATAGCCACGTATCTTATCGACTTTGTCCGGATCTGTGCGTACTCCGTTCTCATCAATGACGTGCCCTAGGAAATTCACTTTATCCCTGAAGAAGGCGCACTTCTGTGGCTTGAATTTTAGATTGGCATGTCTAAAGGCTTGAAGCACCATCCTTAGGACTTCCATATGTCTCTCCTTGGTCGTCGTTGCGATTAGGACATCGTCAATGTATACAAAGACTTCACTATCCTTAACGCCTAATTCACCGAGTACCATATCCATAAGACGTTGGAACTGGGCAGGACTAGTAGAAAGTCCAAATGGAAGCACTTCGAATTGGAATAGACCTTCACTCGTAGTAAAAGCGCTCTTTTCCTTTGCTGCTTCTGATAAGCGAATTTGCCAATACCCTGATGCTAGATCAAGAGTTGAGAAGACTTTCTTGCCTTCCAAGCTCTGTATTACGGCGTCTATGGCTGGCAACGGGTATACGTCTTGCTTTGTTACCTTGTTTAGTGCTCTATAGTCGACACACAGGCGCAAGGAGCCGTCCTTTTTTCTCACCAGGACCACTGGCGAGGCCCAGTTGGAGTAACTCCTTGTGATTATTCCTCGCTCCAGCAGGTCCTGTATAATTGCCTTGAACTCTTGACGAGCACCTATTGGGACTGGTCTTGTCTTCTGTTTTATGGCCGCGCTGTCCCCTGTGTCTATGTCGTGCTCTATTAGACTGGTTTGCGTTAGCTCTGAGTCTCGCACAGCGAAGACGTCTCGGAACTGCATGATGGTTTCTTCCAATTCCGGCGTCATCGACGTATTGGTCCTCAAAACGTCGATTAGTTCTGTAGCCCTCGCTGTTTCATCTATCTGCACGTCTTTGGGTCCGTGCTCCAGCATGTCGGCGCCAACTTCCGAAACATTCGATGGAAGCCACTCGCCTGACGCCCAGTGCCCTATTACGTCTCCTTTGCGTACCACTCGCGCCTCATTAGAGCTGTTAACCATATTAACATTTGCAGTACCCTCCGCTGTAACTGTGCATACACCAGGGGCTATGCCAGGATCCTTCGACAGCATCACGTATTCTCCTGGCTGTACCGCGCTTGCTACCGTCACAACCTTGGCACTATGCGGGGGAATGAATACACGCTCTTTCATGACTACTTCAACCGGTTTAGTTGCACACAACACTTCGGCACTCTTCAGCGGTCCTAGCTTCATACCAAAAAGCTCTAGCGCGTTCGTGCCAAGAATGACAAGGTCATCCATGCCTTTGCCTATAAAGCAGGATACCAACTCAGTCCGGTTGTTCAGCGTCAGCGGCAGACGTATTGCACCTAGGAGGTTCATTGGATCTCCGGATGCATTTCGAACCACGGCAGTTTAGGAATCCTCTCGACGAACTTGTCTAGGTTAACTCCTTCTTTCAGACAGTCGTGAAGAATTTTCAAGGGTACGATCGACGTTTCGGATCCAGTATCCAGCAGTGCTTTCACCGTCTTCTCTAGCATGCTTACGTCGGCGAGTGTTTTTTGTCCAAACAGTCCACCAGCTGTCCGGTGCTCCTCGTTGTGAGCTACAGCACACACCAGGGTATTAACCCATGCGGAGACTGGTCCACCTTTCCTCTGATCTTGTCGGACATCGCCTTGCATTGGTAGTCGTGGGCTGCTCGCAGCGTCTGGTTGCCTACTCTGGCCAGTACAGTTCCTCGAAATATGTCCTCCGCTGCCGCACTTGTAACATTCTATAGACCTTCGTTCCCATCTTGGTCGAGCACTAAGTGTCTCCGTCCCTGACATATGATCGACTTGCCTATCCGCGAATCTATTCGTGCTTTCCGCAGGCCGCTGAGGCCTGATGCCACTTCTGCTGATGTTGGTGAATCTGCCAAACCTTCCTTGTTTACCTCCAGAGTCGTTCCCTTCATTCATGGACACTCCCTGTTGTACACCGCCCCGCATTCTCTCTCTTGCAGCACTACGACTGCGTTCTAACCTTAGGGCAGCCTTTTTCACATTGTCATATGCTTCCCCATCGTTCGACGTCTCTATTGCCTCCGACAGCGAATAACTACCTGGCCAGTGCGCTAACTGCGTAAAGAGTATTTCGGCCATCTGGAGCGACACCGCCTCCTGTGGCGTGTCTGGGTACGCCTTGCCGACGAATTTCTCCAGGACAGCGCAGAATTCTTCCACGGTTTGATCTGGCCGCATGTTCAACTTTCGGAGCTGTGCTAAGGCCTTAACTCGCACCACATTGCCATCCTCCTGCAGCCTTTCCTTCATCGCGCTCACTAAGTCCTCAAATGTTCCTTGCTTTATATAATTTGGCAAGGTCTCAAAGGCCAGTAATGCTCGCTTTCCCAGGAAGCTCTCAAACAGTTGAATTAGACTGCGATCATCCCACTGTGGTTTGTGGTACCGGATTGTAAATTCATTTAGAAACCGTCTAAAACTTTGTTTCCCACTCCCTGTGAATGGCTCAATTGGGGGCAGTGTAGCTGCTCGCAAGTACTCTGTGAGGGCGCTACCCGCAAATCTATCTTCCTCACTCTCGCACTCTCCAACCGAGGCCTTTAACCGCGTACCTGTGTCCACAGTATGTCTGATTTCTTTCTTTTTCTCGCTCCAATCGTCTTTTGGCGTATGCAAATAGGACATGTGGGTCCATCTCCTCGAGGACGCTGTGAGTGCTGTCGGTGCCTGCAAATCAGCATTACATGTGGGCCCGATTTTTGCAAACCTTTGCCATTTGTTTCTCGCTTCAGTGTCCTCACCTTGCGCTTCAAAATGGGCCACTTGCTCTCTGCCCATCTCCTTGAACTGCTCAGTTAACTGCTTCACCTGCAAATCCTTTTGTTCAATTTGCTGTGTCAAAAATGAAACTGTTTCTTCATACTGATCTTCTATTCTAAGCAGTTCTCTCAGTCTGCTCTCTATTTCGTTCCTAGAGCACTGACACATAGCGCCTATGGCTTCTACCGTTTCCCTGTCTGCGATCTTCTCATCCAGACAGTTCTCTAATTGCTCAGTTTGGGTCAGATTGGCAATTTTTAGGATTTCTAACACGCCCTCATCTACGTCAGCAGCCGACCGTAGGCGTAACTCTTCGTCCCTGACCTCCTGTATGAATCGTTGGACTCCTTTCTCTATAGCCTCTTTCGAAATTCTTATTTGGCTATCTATGACTTCCCGTATTCTATTCCTCACCGGGTCTGTCGTTCTAAACGATTCACTTAAAACTTTCTCCACCTCTACTACCATCATCGTTAGGCTCTTGTTGAAGTCTCCCAGTAGCTTATCTACTTTTTGAAGAGTTAGAGTGCTCACCGTCTGCGTGCTAAAGAGTGTCTGCCCACTCGATCGATAAAAGGCGACCCCGCAGGTGCTAACCTCCCTACTAAGTTTCGTAAACGGCGACCCTTTGGTGCTAGCCGTTAAGCGTCGCCCGCAGTTCTCCAACCTCCTTCGGCCTGGTCGGTTCGGCCCCCATGTACCAGGGGTGGGTCCCTGGTGTACCTGGTCGAGGTCGAATTGAAGGACTGCGGCGATCGAACGCCTCTTCTCAAAACACCAAGGTGCAGTACCAAGGTTTATCGGCAAGAGACACTAGCGGCCGTACGCCGCGAAGACACACACCGGAATGAACAACCAAAGTCCAGAGAACTGTGCGGGAAAAAAGAGCGAAGGCGCGCGCGCGGGAACGCAAGCGAACAAAACCAAATTCAAAAGAACCGTTCAAACACGCGCGTCCTTATTGATTGCGCCGCACCATTTGCCCCTACCAGCCCTCGCGCTTACCTATCCAGGCTCCTGCCGCACAATCGCCCGATCTGCCTGCTGTCCGTAGTCTACAAGCTGTTCACTCGAGTCATCCTGAATAGGATCAGCAGAACGCTGGACGAAGGACAGCCACGCGAACAAGCAGGATTTCGGAGATGATTCAGCACGATCGACCACATACACACCATTACGAAGCTCATCGAAGTGTCGCGAGAGTATAAGCTGCCGCTGTGCCTTACGTTCATCGACCTGAAGAAGGCATTCGACTCCGTCGAGACTGAAGCGGTCCTCGACGCCCTGCTCATTCAGGGCGTTCCTACTCAGTACATCAGAGTCCTTCGAGAGCTGTACAGTGGATTCACGACCAGGATCTCTCCATTCTACAACGACGTCG
Source organism: Heligmosomoides polygyrus bakeri (assembly GCA_947359475.1). Classification (NCBI taxonomy): domain Eukaryota; kingdom Metazoa; phylum Nematoda; class Chromadorea; order Rhabditida; family Heligmosomidae; genus Heligmosomoides; species Heligmosomoides polygyrus. The sequence goes on from CANAIB010000167.1 coordinate 12,786, forward strand.
TCATCGACGTAAGGAGAGGGGTTCGGCAAGGGGATACCATATCCCCGAAGCTCTTCAGCGCCACCCTCGAAAACGTCATGCGCGAACTAGAATGGGAAGACATGGGAGTGAAGGTCGACGGCCAGCAGCTGCACCATATTCGTTTCGCTGACGACATCGTGCTCATAACACCAAGCATAAGCCAGGCGGAGCGAATGCTGGCCGACGTCGATCGTGTATGTGGGTACGTTGGACTGCAGCTTAATCTTACGAAGACGAGTTCATGAGGAACGGACAAGTTTCTGGTGCCCCATTCTCGCTCAGCGGAACGAACATCTCCGAATGCTCCAGCTACGTGTATCTGGGTCGCGAAGTCAATATGGCCAACGACCTAGCGCCGGAGCTGAGCAGGAGGAAACGAGCGGCTTGGGGAGCTTTCAAGAGCGTCGAAGACGTCGCGAAGAAGACGAAGAACGTCCGACTCCGTGCCCACCTATTCGACTCCACTGTTCTTCCTGCCCTAACATACGCCTCAGAGACCTGAGCTATACGAAAGCAGGATGAACACGCGATCAGCGTCGCGCAGCGTGGAATCGAGAGGACGATGCTCGGAGTGACACGACTCACGCAAGTGAGAGAAGGCCTCCGGAGTTCCGAGCTTCGCCGACGTTCGAAGATCAGAGACGCTGTCGCATGGGCCAAGTCGTCGAAAATTAGGTGGGCCGGCCACGTAATGCGATTCGCAGACACCCGCTGGACGAGAGCCGTCACAGACTGGATTCCGCGGGATGTCAAAAGAACACCGGGACGCCCACCAACGCATTGGTCGGACTTCTTCGTGAAAGCCCTGAACGACCGATATGACGCTCTTCGTGTCCCTCGAGCGAGGAGGATCCATTGGACCACTCTGGCACGCGACAGGGACGAATGGAGACGCTGCTGGCGCCCGCTCGAGCAAGTCGATGATCAACGGGACGACAGGAGATACAGGTGATACTGAGATAGACTACTGGGAGTCAGTTTTTGCGCATTCTGGATATAACTCGCCTAAAGTCAAGTATATGAAAAACCAAGGTTTGAGCTCAGCAGCTCGAGCTCTATCGTTTGGTATACATATTTCATATGGAGCCATGAAAATATTCGAAATGGGAAACATGTTTAATTACCCAAGCGAAGGCCGACCAATGGACTTGAGAAACATGAACGATGCGGCCAAGGTCGACCTCTGTCGAAAGTACTTCATCGTCGGTTTGTTTGGTCTACCGTTGGTGTGGCTTAGGAACACATCCTGGTTCTTTGGTTGAGGCTTTCTTCGACCGCAATCACCGGCCACCAATACCAATCGGAAGTATGTCACGCTGAGTGCCAAGGAGCGATCTTCTGGTTAATAGTAATATGTGTTTGGGAGACCATCTTCCAGTCGTACCGTTCGAGAAGTGTCGCATGGGCAGACTATTTGACATTCATTTTCTCAGTCGGAAGGGTATACACTGGCTGCGATCTCACCCCAAATTGCCACAGCATCATTCATCCTTCTCAAAGTCCTTTTCTGTGATTCACTTGTAGTAGACCTTATTTCTCAGCTTAACGGATGGGTGAGGGAAGGGCCAAGGTCTTCTTGGACGTTGGTTGGCCGGAAATGAAGTGCAGGGGTGCTCGGACTCTTTATATATGGTCGAGTCGTGACTAGTCATTTATATGTCACGATGGTCTTCAGCGGTCACGTCGCTAGCCCCTATAGAGTGATAAGACTCATCGCATACTTCATTTCTTCCCTATTGTTAATCGGTGGCTCCCAGTGTTTTATTTCTAGCGCTTCCTTGATCTTCCTCTCTACTGGGTCTGCCAGATTTTTGTGGAGGATGGAAATCCGCAATTGCGGCGGTGGCCCACGCGTGTGTCTCAGGGTGCGGTGCTTCGAGAATGGATTGTCCGGGTAGCTCTGAGGGTTGCGCAGAGCTCTCACGTGCTCATCCATTCTCTTCCATAGTGGTCTCGCTGTTTCACCTATATAAAATTCTACGCAGGACACACAGACCACCTTGTAGACCACACATTTCATCTCACACACGTTGTTGTCTCCTTCGCAGATCATGCAATTCCTTCTTTCACATTGATTCTCGTATGGACGTGACGTTGTGAGTAAGCGTCGCAAAGATGGTGGTGGTTGAAAAATGAGACTTATGGGAAGCCCCGATCGCTTCACGACACGGTTGACGTCCATTGCGAATGAATCCGAGATGAAGGGCATGATCAGAGGAGATCCACAGAGAGATCTGTGGGGTTTCCAACAACGGCACTCCTTTGAACCGTAGCCGTTTTGCCGCAGAATTTCGGTGATTTCATCATCCACTTCTTGATAATTCGTCGAGGTCAAGGCGGAAGATGTGGCAACCATATGCTGAACGATGTTTCGTTTCACATATAGAGGATGGCAGCTCCGAGCGTGAACGATGATGTTCTTAGATGCCGGTTTCTTGTACCACATACTACTAGCCTGACCTTCCGATATCCTGATCTTCGTATTCAAAAATGGCAGGAACCCATCTGGAGTAGGAGACTCTGATGTTAAGCTGATTGTAGGAAATGCAGAGTTCAGCCGCCTAAGGGTGTGCCTCAATGTTGCTCTCGTTTTTCCAACAACAAAAATGTCGTCAATATATCGGCCGAAGTATAGCACTCGAGGGGATAAGGCTGGTCGTTCAAGCTGATCCATGAATAAGATGGCGAGAAGCGGCGCCAACCTGCTCCCCATTGCAAGACCTCGAGTTTGTTTATAGAACACATTTCGAAACCGAAATGTGCTTACATCGACCACGTTTCGTAAAAGTTCTTCAATGTCTTGTGTAGATAACCCGAAAAGTTGGAGATTTTGGTAGTGCAGCTGCAATAGCTGCATGCAGGCCTCAACAGCTCTTCGAGTGTCTACATTCGTATACAGCGCAACCACATCGAAACTTTCATAATCGAGTCGTCGTTCTTCATTAAAATTGCACTGTCTCAACTGTTCGAGAAACTGCTGCACGTTTCTCAAGTGAGCCGGTATATACGAAAGTAGTGGTGATAGGAGGTGATGCAAAAACCAGCTGATTCGATCTGTCGGACCACCACAGGATGACACTATAGGTCTTGTTTTAATCGTAGCGTTATCATATCGAGTCGCGTTTCCCTCGTTCACCAGTTTGTGCGTCTCACAAGCTGGCAATAAGTAGGTACGTTAGAGTGCTTCGGTAAGAATTGGTTGAGAAGAGGTCTCTCCAGTTTCGGACCCAAAATTCTCTTAATAACTTCCTTCAAGCGTTCACACTCTTCTCTGTATTGTTGATTGCTTGCTCTAACGTATGTGCTTTCCTTCGGCTTTTGGGTACTACCGGTACTGGACCGCGCTCCGTTATCATCTTGAGTACGCCATTGACGATACTGAAATCGGCAGTGCTGTAGCTTTTTGCACAACGCGGTATTTTGAGTTCCCGATGTTGGCTTCCGCTTTTCGAGCACGTTAACGATCTTTTTTATAAACAGGGTCCTTCTCTTATTTCGGTCAGCCAGTCAGCTTTTTCTACATCCACCTGGGCTACCACCACCTCATCTTCAGGGCATACTGCGGTCTCCTCCCTCGTCACACGTACAGCACCGCGAGAGAGAGAATCCGCCACTGCGTTTGCCTTACCGGCCACATACTGAATCTCTAAGTTGTACTTTTGGACCTCAAGTGCCCAGCGTAAGACCCTGGCCGACACGTTGGTTTGCTTAAACAGACTCGTCAATGTCTTATGGTCCGTTCTAACAATCGTTCTCATGCCATATATGAAGAAGTGGAATTTCTTCAATGCGAAGACAAGAGCGGACGCTTCGAGGTCTGTTACATGGTAATTTCTCTCCGCTTTTGAGAGACCTTTCGATGCGAAGTATATTGGGTGTAGTAATTTATCGAGTCCTTCCTGGCAAAGGACTGCACCAAGCCAATCTCCTGACGCATCGGTGTATATGATGAACGGTCTCGATCCGTCCGATGCAGCAACAGAGTCAGGCGCGCCAAGACTGGCGCTTCCGTCATCACCAGTTTCAGTCTCTCAAAGGCCTTGTCCTGCATAGCTGTCCACTGCCACTCCGTCTTCGGCTTGTCAGATCATACAATGGCTTAGCTATTTTCGAAAATCCCAGAATGAATTTGCGATAATAGGACGCCAATCCTAGGAAAGCTCTGAGTTCTGCCATATTTTGCGGAACAGGATAGCCACGTATCTTATCGACTTTGTCCGGATCTGTGCGTACTCCGTTCTCATCAATGACGTGCCCTAGGAAATTCACTTTATCCCTGAAGAAGGCGCACTTCTGTGGCTTGAATTTTAGATTGGCATGTCCTAAAGGCTTGAAGCACCATCCTTAGGACTTCCATATGTCTCTCCTTGGTCGTCGTTGCGATTAGGACATCGTCAATGTATACAAAGACTTCACTATCCTTAACGCCTAATTCACCGAGTACCATATCCATAAGACGTTGGAACTGGGCAGGACTAGTAGAAAGTCCAAATGGAAGCACTTCGAATTGGAATAGACCTTCACTCGTAGTAAAAGCGCTCTTTTCCTTTGCTGCTTCTGATAAGCGAATTTGCCAATACCCTGATGCTAGATCAAGAGTTGAGAAGACTTTCTTGCCCTTCCAAGCTCTGTATTACGGCGTCTATGGCTGGCAACGGGTATACGTCTTGCTTTGTTACTTTGTTTAGTGCTCTATAGTCGACACACAGGCGCAAGGAGCCGTCATTT
>CANAIB010000168.1:0-17473 GCA_947359475.1 Heligmosomoides polygyrus bakeri
GGTGCTTCCTCACCCAGCCTCCGTCGCCGGCTTCGACGGCGCCGTACGCCGGACGTGCGGGCCACGCCAAGCTTGCTGGCTTCGCCTTCTTCGGCTATGGCGGGCCACGCTAGGAACGTAGCCCAAACCTAGCTAGGGATGCTTCCTCACCCAGCCTCCGTCGCCGGCGCCGTATACTGGACGTGCGGCCCACGCCATGCTGGTCGGCTTCGCCGGCTTCGGCTATGGCGGGCCACGCTAGGAACGTAGCCCAAACCTAGCTAGGGATGCTTCCTCACCCAGCCCAAACCTAGCTAGGGGTGTTTCCTCACCCAGCCTCCGTCGCCGGCTTCGACGGCGCCGTACGCTGGACGTGCGGGCCACGCCAAGCTTGCTGGCTTCGCCTTCTTCTGGTATGGCGGGCCACGCTAGGAAAGTAGCCCAAACCTAGCTAGGGATGCTTCCTCACCCAGCCCAAACCTAGCTAGGGGTGTTTCCTCACCCAGCCTCCGTCGCCGGCTTCGACGGCGCCGTACGCTGCACGTGAGTGCCACGCCATGGTGGTCGGCTTCGCCTTCTTCGGCTATGGCGGGCCACGCTAGGAACGTAGCCCAAACCTAGCTAGGGATGCTTCCTCACCCAGCCTCCGTCGCCGGCTTCGACGGCGCCGTACGCTGCACGTGAGTGCCACGCCATGGTGGTCGGCTTCGCCTTCTTCGGCTATGGCGGGCCACGCTAGGAACGTACCCCAAACCTAGCTAGGGATGCTTACTCACCCAGCCCAAACCTAGCTAGGGGTGTTTCCTCACCCAGCCTCCGTCGCCGGCTTCGACGGCGCCGTACGCTGCACGTGAGTGCCACGCCATGGTGGTCGGCATCGCCGGCTTCGGCTATGGCGGGCCACGCTAGGAACGTAGCCCAAACCTAGCTAGGGATGCTTACTCACCCAGCCCAAACCTAGCTAGGGGTGGTTCCTCACCCAGCCTCCGTCGCCGGCTTCGACGGCGCCGTACGCTGCACGTGAGTGCCACGCCAGTCTGGTCGGCTTCGCCGGCTTCGGTTATGGCGGGCCACGCTAGGAACGTAGCCCAAACCTAGCTAGGGATGCTTCCTCACCCAGCCCAAACCTAGCTAGGGGTGTTTCCTCACCCAGCCTCCGTCGCCGGCTTCGACGGCGCCGTACGCTGCACGTGAGTGCCACGCCATGGTGGTCGGCTTCGCCGGCTTCGGCTATGGCGGGCCACGCTAGGAACGTAGCCCAAACCTAGCTAGGGATGCTTCCTCACCCAGCCCAAACCTAGCTAGGGGTGTTTCCTCACCCAGCCTCCGTCGCCGGCTTCGACGGCGCCGTACGCTGCACGTGAGTGCCACGCCATGGTGGTCGGCTTCGCCGGCTTCGGCTATGGCGGGCCACGCTAGGAACGTAGCCCAAACCTAGCTAGGGATGCTTACTCACCCAGCCCAAACCTAGCTAGGGGTGGTTCCTCACCCAGCCTCCGTCGCCGGCTTCGACGGCGCCGTACGCTGCACGTGAGTGCCACGCCAGTCTGGTCGGCTTCGCCGGCTTCGGCTATGGCGGGCCACGCTAGGAACGTAGCCCAAACCTAGCTAGGGATGCTTCCTCACCCAGCCCAAACCTAGCTAGGGGTGTTTCCTCACCCAGCCTCCGTCGCCGGCTTCGACGGCGCCGTACGCTGCACGTGAGTGCCACGCCATGGTGGTCGGCTTCGCCGGCTTCGGCTATGGCGGGCCACGCTAGGAACGTAGCCCAAACCTAGCTAGGTATGCTTCCTCACCCAGCCCAAACCTAGCTAGGGATGCTTACTCACCCAGCCCAAACCTAGCTAGGGGTGGTTCCTCACCCAGATTCCGTCGCCGGCTTCGACGGCGCCGTACGCTGGAAGTGCGGGCCACGCCAAGCTTGCTGGCTTCGCCTTCTTCTGGTATGGCGGGCCACGCTAGGAACGTAGCCCAAACCTAGCTAGGGATGCTCCCTCACCCAGCCCAAACCTAGCTAGGGGTGCTTTTTCACCCAGCCTCCGTCGCCGGCTTCGACGGCGCCGTACGCTGCACGTGAGTGCCACGCCAGTCTGGTCGGCTTCGCCGGCTTCGGTTATGGCGGGCCACGCTAGGAACGTAGCCCAAACCTAGCTAGGGATGCTTCCTCACCCAGCCCAAACCTAGCTAGGGGTGTTTCCTCACCCAGCCTCCGTCGCCGGCTTCGACGGCGCCGTACGCTGCACGTGAGTGCCACGCCATGCTGGTCGGCTTCGCCGGCTTCGGCTATGGCGGGCCACGTTAGGAACGTAGCCCAAACCTAGCTAGGTATGCTTCCTCCCCCAGCCCAAACCTAGCTGGGGATGCTTACTCACCCAGCCCAAACCTAGCTAGGGGTGCTTTTTCACCCAGCCTCCGTCGCCGGCTTCGACGGCGCCGTACGCTGGAAGTGCGGGCCACGCCAAGCTTGCTGGCTTCGCCTTCTTCTGGTATGGCGGGCCACGCTAGGAACGTAGCCCAAACCTAGCTAGGGATGCTCCCTCACCCAGCCCAAACCTAGCTAGGGGTGCTTTTTCAACCAGCCTCCGTCGCCGGCTTCGACGGCGCCGTACGCTGCACGTGAGTGCCACGCCAGTCTGGTCGGCTTCGCCGGCTTCGGTTATGGCGGGCCACGCTAGGAACGTAGCCCAAACCTAGCTAGGGATGCTTCCTCACCCAGCCCAAACCTAGCTAGGGGTGTTTCCTCACCCAGCCTCCGTCGCCGGCTTCGACGGCGCCGTACGCTGCACGTGAGTGCCACGCCATGCTGGTCGGCTTCGCCGGCTTCGGCTATGGCGGGCCACGTTAGGAACGTAGCCCAAACCTAGCTAGGTATGCTTCCTCCCCCAGCCCAAACCTAGCTGGGGATGCTTACTCACCCAGCCCAAACCTAGCTAGGGGTGCTTTTTCACCCAGCCTCCGTCGCCGGCTTCGACGGCGCCGTACGCTGCACGTGAGTGCCACGCCATGGTGGTCGGCTTCGCCGGCTTCGGCTATGGCGGGCCACGCTAGGAACGTAGCCCAAACCTAGCTAGGGATGCTTACTCACCCAGCCCAAACCTAGCTAGGGGTGGTTCCTCACCCAGCCTCCGTCGCCGGCTTCGACGGCGCCGTACGCTGCACGTGAGTGCCACGCCATGGTGGTCGGCTTCGCCGGCTTCGGCTATGGCGGGCCACGCTAGGAACGTAGCCCAAACCTAGCTAGGTATGCTTCCTCACCCAGCCCAAACCTAGCTAGGGATGCTTACTCACCCAGCCCAAACCTAGCTAGGGGTGGTTCCTCACCCAGATTCCGTCGCCGGCTTCGACGGCGCCGTACGCTGGAAGTGCGGGCCACGCCAAGCTTGCTGGCTTCGCCTTCTTCTGGTATGGCGGGCCACGCTAGGAACGTAGCCCAAACCTAGCTAGGGATGCTCCCTCACCCAGCCCAAACCTAGCTAGGGGTGCTTTTTCACCCAGCCTCCGTCGCCGGCTTCGACGGCGCCGTACGCTGCACGTGAGTGCCACGCCAGTCTGGTCGGCTTCGCCGGCTTCGGTTATGGCGGGCCACGCTAGGAACGTAGCCCAAACCTAGCTAGGGATGCTTCCTCACCCAGCGCAAACCTAGCTAGGGGTGTTTCCTCACCCAGCCTCCGTCGCCGGCTTCGACGGCGCCGTACGCTGCACGTGAGTGCCACGCCAAGCTTGCTGGCTTCGCCTTCTTCTGGTATGGCGGGCCACGCTAGGAACGTAGCCCAAACCTAGCTAGGGATGCTCCCTCACCCAGCCCAAACCTAGCTAGGGGTGCTTTTTCACCCAGCCTCCGTCGCCGGCTTCGACGGCGCCGTACGCTGCACGTGAGTGCCACGCCATGGTGGTCGGCTTCGCCGGCTTCGGCTATGGCGGGCCACGCTAGGAACGTAGCCCAAACCTAGCTAGGGATGCTTACTCACCCAGCCCAAACCTAGCTAGGGGTGGTTCCTCACCCAGCCTCCGTCGCCGGCTTCGACGGCGCCGTACGCTGCACGTGAGTGCCACGCCATGGTGGTCGGCTTCGCCGGCTTCGGCTATGGCGGGCCACGCTAGGAACGTAGCCCAAACCTAGCTAGGTATGCTTCCTCACCCAGCCCAAACCTAGCTAGGGATGCTTACTCACCCAGCCCAAACCTAGCTAGGGGTGGTTCCTCACCCAGATTCCGTCGCCGGCTTCGACGGCGCCGTACGCTGGAAGTGCGGGCCACGCCAAGCTTGCTGGCTTCGCCTTCTTCTGGTATGGCGGGCCACGCTAGGAACGTAGCCCAAACCTAGCTAGGGATGCTCCCTCACCCAGCCCAAACCTAGCTAGGGGTGCTTTTTCACCCAGCCTCCGTCGCCGGCTTCGACGGCGCCGTACGCTGCACGTGAGTGCCACGCCAGTCTGGTCGGCTTCGCCGGCTTCGGTTATGGCGGGCCACGCTAGGAACGTAGCCCAAACCTAGCTAGGGATGCTTCCTCACCCAGCGCAAACCTAGCTAGGGGTGTTTCCTCACCCAGCCTCCGTCGCCGGCTTCGACGGCGCCGTACGCTGCACGTGAGTGCCACGCCAAGCTTGCTGGCTTCGCCTTCTTCTGGTATGGCGGGCCACGCTAGGAACGTAGCCCAAACCTAGCTAGGGATGCTCCCTCACCCAGCCCAAACCTAGCTAGGGGTGCTTTTTCAACCAGCCTCCGTCGCCGGCTTCGACGGCGCCGTACGCTGCACGTGAGTGCCACGCCAGTCTGGTCGGCTTCGCCGGCTTCGGTTATGGCGGGCCACGCTAGGAACGTAGCCCAAACCTAGCTAGGGATGCTTCCTCACCCAGCCCAAACCTAGCTAGGGGTGTTTCCTCACCCAGCCTCCGTCGCCGGCTTCGACGGCGCCGTACGCTGCACGTGAGTGCCACGCCATGCTGGTCGGCTTCGCCGGCTTCGGCTATGGCGGGCCACGTTAGGAACGTAGCCCAAACCTAGCTAGGTATGCTTCCTCCCCCAGCCCAAACCTAGCTGGGGATGCTTACTCACCCAGCCCAAACCTAGCTAGGGGTGCTTTTTCACCCAGCCTCCGTCGCCGGCTTCGACGGCGCCGTACGCTGCACGTGAGTGCCACGCCATGGTGGTCGGCTTCGCCGGCTTCGGCTATGGCGGGCCACGCTAGGAACGTAGCCCAAACCTAGCTAGGGATGCTTACTCACCCAGCCCAAACCTAGCTAGGGGTGGTTCCTCACCCAGCCTCCGTCGCCGGCTTCGACGGCGCCGTACGCTGCACGTGAGTGCCACGCCATGGTGGTCGGCTTCGCCGGCTTCGGCTATGGCGGGCCACGCTAGGAACGTAGCCCAAACCTAGCTAGGTATGCTTCCTCACCCAGCCCAAACCTAGCTAGGGATGCTTACTCACCCAGCCCAAACCTAGCTAGGGGTGGTTCCTCACCCAGATTCCGTCGCCGGCTTCGACGGCGCCGTACGCTGGAAGTGCGGGCCACGCCAAGCTTGCTGGCTTCGCCTTCTTCTGGTATGGCGGGCCACGCTAGGAACGTAGCCCAAACCTAGCTAGGGATGCTCCCTCACCCAGCCCAAACCTAGCTAGGGGTGCTTTTTCACCCAGCCTCCGTCGCCGGCTTCGACGGCGCCGTACGCTGCACGTGAGTGCCACGCCAGTCTGGTCGGCTTCGCCGGCTTCGGTTATGGCGGGCCACGCTAGGAACGTAGCCCAAACCTAGCTAGGGATGCTTCCTCACCCAGCGCAAACCTAGCTAGGGGTGTTTCCTCACCCAGCCTCCGTCGCCGGCTTCGACGGCGCCGTACGCTGCACGTGAGTGCCACGCCATGCTGGTCGGCTTCGCCGGCTTCGGCTATGGCGGGCCACGTTAGGAACGTAGCCCAAACCTAGCTAGGTATGCTTCCTCACCCAGCCCAAACCTAGCTGGGGATGCTTACTCACCCAGCCCAAACCTAGCTAGGGGTGCTTTTTCACCCAGCCTCCGTCGCCGGCTTCGACGGCGCCGTACGCTGCACGTGAGTGCCACGCCAGTCTGGTCGGCTTCGCCGGCTTCGGTTATGGCGGGCCACGCCTGGAACGTAGCCCAAACCTAGCTAGGGATGCTTCCTCACCCAGCCCAAACCTAGCTAGGGGTGTTTCCTCACCCAGCCTCCGTCGCCGGCTTCGACGGCGCCGTACGCTGCACGTGAGTGCCACGCCATGCTGGTCGGCTTCGCCGGCTTCGGCTATGGCGGGCCACGTTAGGAACGTAGCCCAAACCTAGCTAGGTATGCTTCCTCCCCCAGCCCAAACCTAGCTGGGGATGCTTACTCACCCAGCCCAAACCTAGCTAGGGGTGCTTTTTCACCCAGCCTCCGTCGCCGGCTTCGACGGCGCCGTACGCTGCACGTGAGTGCCACGCCATGGTGGTCGGCTTCGCCGGCTTCGGCTATGGCGGGCCACGCTAGGAACGTAGCCCAAACCTAGCTAGGGATGCTTACTCACCCAGCCCAAACCTAGCTAGGGGTGGTTCCTCACCCAGCCTCCGTCGCCGGCTTCGACGGCGCCGTACGCTGCACGTGAGTGCCACGCCATGGTGGTCGGCTTCGCCGGCTTCGGCTATGGCGGGCCACGCTAGGAACGTAGCCCAAACCTAGCTAGGTATGCTTCCTCACCCAGCCCAAACCTAGCTAGGGATGCTTACTCACCCAGCCCAAACCTAGCTAGGGGTGGTTCCTCACCCAGATTCCGTCGCCGGCTTCGACGGCGCCGTACGCTGGAAGTGCGGGCCACGCCAAGCTTGCTGGCTTCGCCTTCTTCTGGTATGGCGGGCCACGCTAGGAACGTAGCCCAAACCTAGCTAGGGATGCTCCCTCACCCAGCCCAAACCTAGCTAGGGGTGCTTTTTCACCCAGCCTCCGTCGCCGGCTTCGACGGCGCCGTACGCTGCACGTGAGTGCCACGCCAGTCTGGTCGGCTTCGCCGGCTTCGGTTATGGCGGGCCACGCTAGGAACGTAGCCCAAACCTAGCTAGGGATGCTTCCTCACCCAGCGCAAACCTAGCTAGGGGTGTTTCCTCACCCAGCCTCCGTCGCCGGCTTCGACGGCGCCGTACGCTGCACGTGAGTGCCACGCCAAGCTTGCTGGCTTCGCCTTCTTCTGGTATGGCGGGCCACGCTAGGAACGTAGCCCAAACCTAGCTAGGGATGCTCCCTCACCCAGCCCAAACCTAGCTAGGGGTGCTTTTTCAACCAGCCTCCGTCGCCGGCTTCGACGGCGCCGTACGCTGCACGTGAGTGCCACGCCAGTCTGGTCGGCTTCGCCGGCTTCGGTTATGGCGGGCCACGCTAGGAACGTAGCCCAAACCTAGCTAGGGATGCTTCCTCACCCAGCCCAAACCTAGCTAGGGGTGTTTCCTCACCCAGCCTCCGTCGCCGGCTTCGACGGCGCCGTACGCTGCACGTGAGTGCCACGCCATGCTGGTCGGCTTCGCCGGCTTCGGCTATGGCGGGCCACGTTAGGAACGTAGCCCAAACCTAGCTAGGTATGCTTCCTCCCCCAGCCCAAACCTAGCTGGGGATGCTTACTCACCCAGCCCAAACCTAGCTAGGGGTGCTTTTTCACCCAGCCTCCGTCGCCGGCTTCGACGGCGCCGTACGCTGCACGTGAGTGCCACGCCATGGTGGTCGGCTTCGCCGGCTTCGGCTATGGCGGGCCACGCTAGGAACGTAGCCCAAACCTAGCTAGGGATGCTTACTCACCCAGCCCAAACCTAGCTAGGGGTGGTTCCTCACCCAGCCTCCGTCGCCGGCTTCGACGGCGCCGTACGCTGCACGTGAGTGCCACGCCATGGTGGTCGGCTTCGCCGGCTTCGGCTATGGCGGGCCACGCTAGGAACGTAGCCCAAACCTAGCTAGGTATGCTTCCTCACCCAGCCCAAACCTAGCTAGGGATGCTTACTCACCCAGCCCAAACCTAGCTAGGGGTGGTTCCTCACCCAGATTCCGTCGCCGGCTTCGACGGCGCCGTACGCTGGAAGTGCGGGCCACGCCAAGCTTGCTGGCTTCGCCTTCTTCTGGTATGGCGGGCCACGCTAGGAACGTAGCCCAAACCTAGCTAGGGATGCTCCCTCACCCAGCCCAAACCTAGCTAGGGGTGCTTTTTCACCCAGCCTCCGTCGCCGGCTTCGACGGCGCCGTACGCTGCACGTGAGTGCCACGCCAGTCTGGTCGGCTTCGCCGGCTTCGGTTATGGCGGGCCACGCTAGGAACGTAGCCCAAACCTAGCTAGGGATGCTTCCTCACCCAGCGCAAACCTAGCTAGGGGTGTTTCCTCACCCAGCCTCCGTCGCCGGCTTCGACGGCGCCGTACGCTGCACGTGAGTGCCACGCCATGCTGGTCGGCTTCGCCGGCTTCGGCTATGGCGGGCCACGTTAGGAACGTAGCCCAAACCTAGCTAGGTATGCTTCCTCACCCAGCCCAAACCTAGCTGGGGATGCTTACTCACCCAGCCCAAACCTAGCTAGGGGTGCTTTTTCACCCAGCCTCCGTCGCCGGCTTCGACGGCGCCGTACGCTGCACGTGAGTGCCACGCCAGTCTGGTCGGCTTCGCCGGCTTCGGTTATGGCGGGCCACGCCTGGAACGTAGCCCAAACCTAGCTAGGGATGCTTCCTCACCCAGCCCAAACCTAGCTAGGGGTGTTTCCTCACCCAGCCTCCGTCGCCGGCTTCGACGGCGCCGTACGCCGGACGTGCGGGCCACGCCAAGCTTGCTGGCTTCGCCTTCTTCGGCTATGGCGGGCCACGCTAGGAACGTAGCCCAAACCTAGCTAGGGATGCTTCCTCACCCAGCCTCCGTCGCCGGCGCCGTATACTGGACGTGCGGCCCACGCCATGCTGGTCGGCTTCGCCGGCTTCGGCTATGGCGGGCCACGCTAGGAACGTAGCCCAAACCTAGCTAGGGATGCTTCCTCACCCAGCCCAAACCTAGCTAGGGGTGTTTCCTCACCCAGCCTCCGTCGCCGGCTTCGACGGCGCCGTACGCTGGACGTGCGGGCCTCGCCAAGCTTGCTGGCTTCGCCTTCTTCTGGTATGGCGGGCCACGCTAGGAACGTAGCCCAAACCTAGCTAGGGATGCTTACTCACCCAGCCCAAACCTAGCTAGGGGTGGTTCCTCACCCAGATTCCGTCGCCGGCTTCGACGGCGCCGTACGCTGGAAGTGCGGGCCACGCCAAGCTTGCTGGCTTCGCCTTCTTCTGGTATGGCGGGCCACGCTAGGAACGTAGCCCAAACCTAGCTAGGGATGCTCCCTCACCCAGCCCAAACCTAGCTAGGGGTGCTTTTTCACCCAGCCTCCGTCGCCGGCTTCGACGGCGCCGTACGCTGCACGTGAGTGCCACGCCAGTCTGGTCGGCTTCGCCGGCTTCGGCTATGGCGGGCCACGTTAGGAACGTAGCCCAAACCTAGCTAGGTATGCTTCCTCCCCCAGCCCAAACCTAGCTGGGGATGCTTACTCACCCAGCCCAAACCTAGCTAGGGGTGCTTTTTCACCCAGCCTCCGTCGCCGGCTTCGACGGCGCCGTACGCTGCACGTGAGTGCCACGCCATGGTGGTCGGCTTCGCCGGCTTCGGCTATGGCGGGCCACGCTAGGAACGTAGCCCAAACCTAGCTAGGGATGCTTACTCACCCAGCCCAAACCTAGCTAGGGGTGGTTCCTCACCCAGCCTCCGTCGCCGGCTTCGACGGCGCCGTACGCTGCACGTGAGTGCCACGCCATGGTGGTCGGCTTCGCCGGCTTCGGCTATGGCGGGCCACGCTAGGAACGTAGCCCAAACCTAGCTAGGTATGCTTCCTCACCCAGCCCAAACCTAGCTAGGGATGCTTACTCACCCAGCCCAAACCTAGCTAGGGGTGGTTCCTCACCCAGATTCCGTCGCCGGCTTCGACGGCGCCGTACGCTGGAAGTGCGGGCCACGCCAAGCTTGCTGGCTTCGCCTTCTTCTGGTATGGCGGGCCACGCTAGGAACGTAGCCCAAACCTAGCTAGGGATGCTCCCTCACCCAGCCCAAACCTAGCTAGGGGTGCTTTTTCACCCAGCCTCCGTCGCCGGCTTCGACGGCGCCGTACGCTGCACGTGAGTGCCACGCCAGTCTGGTCGGCTTCGCCGGCTTCGGTTATGGCGGGCCACGCTAGGAACGTAGCCCAAACCTAGCTAGGGATGCTTCCTCACCCAGCGCAAACCTAGCTAGGGGTGTTTCCTCACCCAGCCTCCGTCGCCGGCTTCGACGGCGCCGTACGCTGCACGTGAGTGCCACGCCATGCTGGTCGGCTTCGCCGGCTTCGGCTATGGCGGGCCACGTTAGGAACGTAGCCCAAACCTAGCTAGGTATGCTTCCTCACCCAGCCCAAACCTAGCTGGGGATGCTTACTCACCCAGCCCAAACCTAGCTAGGGGTGCTTTTTCACCCAGCCTCCGTCGCCGGCTTCGACGGCGCCGTACGCTGCACGTGAGTGCCACGCCAGTCTGGTCGGCTTCGCCGGCTTCGGTTATGGCGGGCCACGCCTGGAACGTAGCCCAAACCTAGCTAGGGATGCTTCCTCACCCAGCCCAAACCTAGCTAGGGGTGTTTCCTCACCCAGCCTCCGTCGCCGGCTTCGACGGCGCCGTACGCCGGACGTGCGGGCCACGCCAAGCTTGCTGGCTTCGCCTTCTTCGGCTATGGCGGGCCACGCTAGGAACGTAGCCCAAACCTAGCTAGGGATGCTTCCTCACCCAGCCTCCGTCGCCGGCGCCGTATACTGGACGTGCGGCCCACGCCATGCTGGTCGGCTTCGCCGGCTTCGGCTATGGCGGGCCACGCTAGGAACGTAGCCCAAACCTAGCTAGGGATGCTTCCTCACCCAGCCCAAACCTAGCTAGGGGTGTTTCCTCACCCAGCCTCCGTCGCCGGCTTCGACGGCGCCGTACGCTGGACGTGCGGGCCACGCCAAGCTTGCTGGCTTCGCCTTCTTCTGGTATGGCGGGCCACGCTAGGAACGTAGCCCAAACCTAGCTAGGGATGCTTACTCACCCAGCCCAAACCTAGCTAGGGGTGGTTCCTCACCCAGATTCCGTCGCCGGCTTCGACGGCGCCGTACGCTGGAAGTGCGGGCCACGCCAAGCTTGCTGGCTTCGCCTTCTTCTGGTATGGCGGGCCACGCTAGGAACGTAGCCCAAACCTAGCTAGGGATGCTCCCTCACCCAGCCCAAACCTAGCTAGGGGTGCTTTTTCACCCAGCCTCCGTCGCCGGCTTCGACGGCGCCGTACGCTGCACGTGAGTGCCACGCCAGTCTGGTCGGCTTCGCCGGCTTCGGTTATGGCGGGCCACGCTAGGAACGTAGCCCAAACCTAGCTAGGGATGCTTCCTCACCCAGCCCAAACCTAGCTAGGGGTGTTTCCTCACCCAGCCTCCGTCGCCGGCTTCGACGGCGCCGTACGCTGCACGTGAGTGCCACGCCATGCTGGTCGGCTTCGCCGGCTTCGGCTATGGCGGGCCACGTTAGGAACGTAGCCCAAACCTAGCTAGGTATGCTTCCTCACCCAGCCCAAACCTAGCTGGGGATGCTTACTCACCCAGCCCAAACCTAGCTAGGGGTGCTTTTTCACCCAGCCTCCGTCGCCGGCTTCGACGGCGCCGTACGCTGCACGTGAGTGCCACGCCAGTCTGGTCGGCTTCGCCGGCTTCGGTTATGGCGGGCCACGCTAGGAACGTAGCCCAAACCTAGCTAGGGATGCTTCCTCACCCAGCCCAAACCTAGCTAGGGGTGCTTCCTCACCCAGCCTCCGTCGCCGGCTTCGACGGCGCCGTACGCTGCACGTGAGTGCCACGCCAGGCTGGTCGGCTTCGCCGGCTTCGGTTATGGCGGGCCACGCCTGGAACGTAGCCCAAACCTAGCTAGGGATGTTTCCTCACCCAGCCCAAACCTAGCTAGGGGTGTTTCCTCACCCAGCCTCCGTCGCCGGCTTCGACGGCGCCGTACGCCGGACGTGCGGGCCACGCCAAGCTTGCTGGCTTCGCCTTCTTCGGCTATGGCGGGCCACGCTAGGAACGTAGCCCAAACCTAGCTAGGGATGCTTCCTCACCCAGCCTCCGTCGCCGGCGCCGTATACTGGACGTGCGGCCCACGCCATGCTGGTCGGCTTCGCCGGCTTCGGCTATGGCGGGCCACGCTAGGAACGTACCCCAAACCTAGCTAGGGATGCTTCCTCACCCAGCCCAAACCTAGCTAGGGGTGTTTCCTCACCCAGCCTCCGTCGCCGGCTTCGACGGCGCCGTACGCTGCACGTGAGTGCCACGCCAGTCTGGTCGGCTTCGCCGGCTTCGGTTATGGCGGGCCACGCTAGGAACGTAGCCCAAACCTAGCTAGGTATGCTTCCTCACCCAGCCCAAACCTAGCTAGGGATGCTTCCTCACCCAGCCTCCGTCGCCGGCTTCGACGGCGCCGTACGCTGCACGTGAGTGCCACGCCATGGTGGTCGGCTTCGCCGGCTTCGGCTATGGCGGGCCACGCTAGGAACGTAGCCCAAACCTAGCTAGGTATGCTTCCTCACCCAGCCCAAACCTAGCTAGGGATGCTTCCTCACCCAGCCCAAACCTAGCTAGGGGTGTTTCCTCACCCAGCCTCCGTCGCCGGCTTCGACGGCGCCGTACGCCGGACGTGCGGGCCACGCCAAGCTTGCTGGCTTCGCCTTCTTCGGCTATGGCGGGCCACGCTAGGAACGTAGCCCAAACCTAGCTAGGGATGCTTCCTCACCCAGCCTCCGTCGCCGGCGCCGTATACTGGACGTGCGGCCCACGCCATGCTGGTCGGCTTCGCCGGCTTCGGCTATGGCGGGCCACGCTAGGAACGTAGCCCAAACCTAGCTAGGGATGCTTCCTCACCCAGCCCAAACCTAGCTAGGGGTGTTTCCTCACCCAGCCTCCGTCGCCGGCTTCGACGGCGCCGTACGCTGGACGTGCGGGCCACGCCAAGCTTGCTGGCTTCGCCTTCTTCTGGTATGGCGGGCCACGCTAGGAACGTAGCCCAAACCTAGCTAGGGATGCTTACTCACCCAGCCCAAACCTAGCTAGGGGTGGTTCCTCACCCAGCCCAAACCTAGCTAGGGGTGCTTTTTCACCCAGCCCAAACCTAGCTAGGGGTGCTTTTTCAACCAGCCTCCGTCGCCGGCTTCGACGGCGCCGTACGCTGCACGTGAGTGCCACGCCAGTCTGGTCGGCTTCGCCGGCTTCGGTTATGGCGGGCCACGCTAGGAACGTAGCCCAAACCTAGCTAGGGATGCTTCCTCACCCAGCCCAAACCTAGCTAGGGGTGTTTCCTCACCCAGCCTCCGTCGCCGGCTTCGACGGCGCCGTACGCTGCACGTGAGTGCCACGCCATGCTGGTCGGCTTCGCCGGCTTCGGCTATGGCGGGCCACGTTAGGAACGTAGCCCAAACCTAGCTAGGTATGCTTCCTCCCCCAGCCCAAACCTAGCTGGGGATGCTTACTCACCCAGCCCAAACCTAGCTAGGGGTGCTTTTTCACCCAGCCTCCGTCGCCGGCTTCGACGGCGCCGTACGCTGCACGTGAGTGCCACGCCATGGTGGTCGGCTTCGCCGGCTTCGGCTATGGCGGGCCACGCTAGGAACGTAGCCCAAACCTAGCTAGGGATGCTTACTCACCCAGCCCAAACCTAGCTAGGGGTGGTTCCTCACCCAGCCTCCGTCGCCGGCTTCGACGGCGCCGTACGCTGCACGTGAGTGCCACGCCATGGTGGTCGGCTTCGCCGGCTTCGGCTATGGCGGGCCACGCTAGGAACGTAGCCCAAACCTAGCTAGGTATGCTTCCTCACCCAGCCCAAACCTAGCTAGGGATGCTTACTCACCCAGCCCAAACCTAGCTAGGGGTGGTTCCTCACCCAGATTCCGTCGCCGGCTTCGACGGCGCCGTACGCTGGAAGTGCGGGCCACGCCAAGCTTGCTGGCTTCGCCTTCTTCTGGTATGGCGGGCCACGCTAGGAACGTAGCCCAAACCTAGCTAGGGATGCTCCCTCACCCAGCCCAAACCTAGCTAGGGGTGCTTTTTCACCCAGCCTCCGTCGCCGGCTTCGACGGCGCCGTACGCTGCACGTGAGTGCCACGCCAGTCTGGTCGGCTTCGCCGGCTTCGGTTATGGCGGGCCACGCTAGGAACGTAGCCCAAACCTAGCTAGGGATGCTTCCTCACCCAGCGCAAACCTAGCTAGGGGTGTTTCCTCACCCAGCCTCCGTCGCCGGCTTCGACGGCGCCGTACGCTGCACGTGAGTGCCACGCCAAGCTTGCTGGCTTCGCCTTCTTCTGGTATGGCGGGCCACGCTAGGAACGTAGCCCAAACCTAGCTAGGGATGCTCCCTCACCCAGCCCAAACCTAGCTAGGGGTGCTTTTTCACCCAGCCTCCGTCGCCGGCTTCGACGGCGCCGTACGCTGCACGTGAGTGCCACGCCATGGTGGTCGGCTTCGCCGGCTTCGGCTATGGCGGGCCACGCTAGGAACGTAGCCCAAACCTAGCTAGGGATGCTTACTCACCCAGCCCAAACCTAGCTAGGGGTGGTTCCTCACCCAGCCTCCGTCGCCGGCTTCGACGGCGCCGTACGCTGCACGTGAGTGCCACGCCATGGTGGTCGGCTTCGCCGGCTTCGGCTATGGCGGGCCACGCTAGGAACGTAGCCCAAACCTAGCTAGGTATGCTTCCTCACCCAGCCCAAACCTAGCTAGGGATGCTTACTCACCCAGCCCAAACCTAGCTAGGGGTGGTTCCTCACCCAGATTCCGTCGCCGGCTTCGACGGCGCCGTACGCTGGAAGTGCGGGCCACGCCAAGCTTGCTGGCTTCGCCTTCTTCTGGTATGGCGGGCCACGCTAGGAACGTAGCCCAAACCTAGCTAGGGATGCTCCCTCACCCAGCCCAAACCTAGCTAGGGGTGCTTTTTCACCCAGCCTCCGTCGCCGGCTTCGACGGCGCCGTACGCTGCACGTGAGTGCCACGCCAGTCTGGTCGGCTTCGCCGGCTTCGGTTATGGCGGGCCACGCTAGGAACGTAGCCCAAACCTAGCTAGGGATGCTTCCTCACCCAGCGCAAACCTAGCTAGGGGTGTTTCCTCACCCAGCCTCCGTCGCCGGCTTCGACGGCGCCGTACGCTGCACGTGAGTGCCACGCCAAGCTTGCTGGCTTCGCCTTCTTCTGGTATGGCGGGCCACGCTAGGAACGTAGCCCAAACCTAGCTAGGGATGCTCCCTCACCCAGCCCAAACCTAGCTAGGGGTGCTTTTTCAACCAGCCTCCGTCGCCGGCTTCGACGGCGCCGTACGCTGCACGTGAGTGCCACGCCAGTCTGGTCGGCTTCGCCGGCTTCGGTTATGGCGGGCCACGCTAGGAACGTAGCCCAAACCTAGCTAGGGATGCTTCCTCACCCAGCCCAAACCTAGCTAGGGGTGTTTCCTCACCCAGCCTCCGTCGCCGGCTTCGACGGCGCCGTACGCTGCACGTGAGTGCCACGCCATGCTGGTCGGCTTCGCCGGCTTCGGCTATGGCGGGCCACGTTAGGAACGTAGCCCAAACCTAGCTAGGTATGCTTCCTCCCCCAGCCCAAACCTAGCTGGGGATGCTTACTCACCCAGCCCAAACCTAGCTAGGGGTGCTTTTTCACCCAGCCTCCGTCGCCGGCTTCGACGGCGCCGTACGCTGCACGTGAGTGCCACGCCATGGTGGTCGGCTTCGCCGGCTTCGGCTATGGCGGGCCACGCTAGGAACGTAGCCCAAACCTAGCTAGGGATGCTTACTCACCCAGCCCAAACCTAGCTAGGGGTGGTTCCTCACCCAGCCTCCGTCGCCGGCTTCGACGGCGCCGTACGCTGCACGTGAGTGCCACGCCATGGTGGTCGGCTTCGCCGGCTTCGGCTATGGCGGGCCACGCTAGGAACGTAGCCCAAACCTAGCTAGGTATGCTTCCTCACCCAGCCCAAACCTAGCTAGGGATGCTTACTCACCCAGCCCAAACCTAGCTAGGGGTGGTTCCTCACCCAGATTCCGTCGCCGGCTTCGACGGCGCCGTACGCTGGAAGTGCGGGCCACGCCAAGCTTGCTGGCTTCGCCTTCTTCTGGTATGGCGGGCCACGCTAGGAACGTAGCCCAAACCTAGCTAGGGATGCTCCCTCACCCAGCCCAAACCTAGCTAGGGGTGCTTTTTCACCCAGCCTCCGTCGCCGGCTTCGACGGCGCCGTACGCTGCACGTGAGTGCCACGCCAGTCTGGTCGGCTTCGCCGGCTTCGGTTATGGCGGGCCACGCTAGGAACGTAGCCCAAACCTAGCTAGGGATGCTTCCTCACCCAGCGCAAACCTAGCTAGGGGTGTTTCCTCACCCAGCCTCCGTCGCCGGCTTCGACGGCGCCGTACGCTGCACGTGAGTGCCACGCCATGCTGGTCGGCTTCGCCGGCTTCGGCTATGGCGGGCCACGTTAGGAACGTAGCCCAAACCTAGCTAGGTATGCTTCCTCACCCAGCCCAAACCTAGCTGGGGATGCTTACTCACCCAGCCCAAACCTAGCTAGGGGTGCTTTTTCACCCAGCCTCCGTCGCCGGCTTCGACGGCGCCGTACGCTGCACGTGAGTGCCACGCCAGTCTGGTCGGCTTCGCCGGCTTCGGTTATGGCGGGCCACGCCTGGAACGTAGCCCAAACCTAGCTAGGGATGCTTCCTCACCCAGCCCAAACCTAGCTAGGGGTGTTTCCTCACCCAGCCTCCGTCGCCGGCTTCGACGGCGCCGTACGCTGCACGTGAGTGCCACGCCATGCTGGTCGGCTTCGCCGGCTTCGGCTATGGCGGGCCACGTTAGGAACGTAGCCCAAACCTAGCTAGGTATGCTTCCTCCCCCAGCCCAAACCTAGCTGGGGATGCTTACTCACCCAGCCCAAACCTAGCTAGGGGTGCTTTTTCACCCAGCCTCCGTCGCCGGCTTCGACGGCGCCGTACGCTGCACGTGAGTGCCACGCCATGGTGGTCGGCTTCGCCGGCTTCGGCTATGGCGGGCCACGCTAGGAACGTAGCCCAAACCTAGCTAGGGATGCTTACTCACCCAGCCCAAACCTAGCTAGGGGTGGTTCCTCACCCAGCCTCCGTCGCCGGCTTCGACGGCGCCGTACGCTGCACGTGAGTGCCACGCCATGGTGGTCGGCTTCGCCGGCTTCGGCTATGGCGGGCCACGCTAGGAACGTAGCCCAAACCTAGCTAGGTATGCTTCCTCACCCAGCCCAAACCTAGCTAGGGATGCTTACTCACCCAGCCCAAACCTAGCTAGGGGTGGTTCCTCACCCAGATTCCGTCGCCGGCTTCGACGGCGCCGTACGCTGGAAGTGCGGGCCACGCCAAGCTTGCTGGCTTCGCCTTCTTCTGGTATGGCGGGCCACGCTAGGAACGTAGCCCAAACCTAG
>CANAIB010000169.1:0-17450 GCA_947359475.1 Heligmosomoides polygyrus bakeri
GATTTCCTTCTGGATAACTGAGGGTGGTCGGGTCAGGAACACCGATTTTGCTCAAACTTAGTCAAAGGGCAGGGTTTATTCAGGGTGCCGAATACGATGCCGAAGTCCATTTGGCCGATTATGACAGGAAACCACCCATACCGATAACTGAGGGTGGTCAGTGATCCTGACCCTACCATCCTCAAATGGCTGTAACGTGCCAAAATCGTTAGTTATTAAAAATGGAAATCGGATTCCTAATAGGCGCTTCAGATAACCCTCATGACGATTCTGGACGAAGCCTGGACAAAAAAATTCGGCAAATTTCGAAAGCATCGATTTTCGATGACGTCATTGTCCTTCTGCCGCGGCCTTGAGCCGCCTCGCCTTTGATGCGAAATTGTCAAAAAGTTGATATTCCCAGTATTGGTCGCGATTAATACCATTCGATAGAGCCTCTCGAGCTGAACAGAGTGGTACCATTGAGAGCGTAGAGAACTCGAATGTGGACGAGTAAGGGCGCGGAAGGGACTTCGCGCCGTGGCCCTCCGAGGCTCCAAAATGGCAGATTGTGCTAAAGCAGTTAAGCCATCTGGAGAGCTGCGAGCTTGTCATCGCAAAGTGCCTTTGGTGCTTTACTCGTCCGCGAGTTTGCATGCCGTTAGCTCGCCTCGTGCACCTGCAGCGGTCGACCGAAATCTGAAAAAATCGTGTCACACATGCCCAACCCGCATTTTCGCACCGCCGTCACCTTGCAAATTCGTAAGATAATTTGCTGTGCTTCGGCGCTTTACTAGAGCATATTTCTGCCTACGGAATCCACACGTTCCGGCCAGAAAGATTGGAAGCTTACAGAGTTATCGCGCTCCGAACACGCCCGCGCGTGCAATTTGCGAGCTGTCGCGCCCAGTCAATTGATAGATTCGATCCTATATACATTGTGCATCGCGCACTCCATAGTCTCGCTGGAGCAGAGTACAGCAATTTCTGAGTAGGGCGACTGAGAATTTCTCATAAAACTCCCTAAATGCTCTAAAAACTGTACCCCCCTCGATTGATAGGTTCGGTCCTATATGCATTGTGCACGGCGCACTCTCAGACGATTCCTGGCATGACAAAACACCTTACGCCATGCTTGAGATGCTCCGAGAACATGCAAGTCCTGGAATATAAGCTTCTCCAATGGCAAAAAGTCTGCTCCCGTCATCTTTGACCACCCACTGCGAAAATGCGGTGGTTTGGCGAAGATGTATATATGGTTGTGTAGATCTCGAGGAGGCGAATCGAACGGTACCAACCGTTTCTCAAAAAACCTTAAATTAGAGGAATTCTGAGCATGCAACGGCTTTGGCGCCTTGCGGCCGACAACTCGTCCGCGGCCGGCCTTCTCAATGGAGCGCAAGTTTTCAATTTTGGCCATTTTTGATCTTTCACATGAAGTATATATACCAAACGATAGAGCTCGATCTCCTGAGCTCAAATATACTCTTGTTTTTTCAAAAGGATGAAATTTGGGCGAGTTATGGCAAAAAGTCGCAAAAACCGCAAAAGTGCGGTTTTTTCGGCGTCTATTCAAAAGACGCGTCCGGTACTGTATACCTTTTTAGAGCTTCCTGAAAATGGACCGACAAAAATTTAGATTTCCAATGTAGAA
This sequence comes from Heligmosomoides polygyrus bakeri, assembly GCA_947359475.1. NCBI lineage: Eukaryota > Metazoa > Nematoda > Chromadorea > Rhabditida > Heligmosomidae > Heligmosomoides > Heligmosomoides polygyrus. The sequence goes on from CANAIB010000169.1 coordinate 1,634, forward strand.
GGTGGATTGGACACGGGAAACTGGCTTGGCTCCATGTCAAGTTTGGCGATGGTCGAGTGGGAGGTAACATCGATGCCGAAGTTTGAGTTGGGGTCGATGTTGGCATTGTATATAACATTGAGAAAAATACATTTGTCGCTCGACTCGGTTTGCAAGTGGATGCAGAGTTATGCCTACCAGCCTGCCTGCGTCCCCACTCGGAGAACTTTGTCGGCCTTCTGCACTGTTAATTGAGGAACAGGCAGAAGGGCTCTAGGAAATAGCTGTGTCGGGTACGTCTACCACGTCTACCGTTTACTGTCGTTTATTTACTTCTTTTAGCTCTCCCTAAGCTAACGGCAACCGATTTCTGCTTGACAAATCAGAATGGTTGACCTAAGGGCCCTAAATACAAACGATAAAAACGGTTTAAAACACAAACTCAACACAACGCGAGGATGAATGCAGAGGGTATCAAAATAAGAATGTCACCAATGAGAAGTGGTTAGTATGTGAGACGGGGCTCGACCGAAAGCAGAGGAGAAGGTACCCGCCTGTTGTCTACACTCTCGACTTCACCCGAATCAGATGGGCAGCGAAACCCGCGACCATCTTCCGGCAAATCGAGCACGCTAACGCCACAACTGTCGGAGCTGATAATTACTGAGCTGATCAAGCAACGTTCCGCCAAACTTCATCTTCGTCGAGACCTGCAGTCGACAACGCGAACATTCCCCGGCCAGTACTCTCTTATGAGAGCCATTTAGCAAATTTGGTCTACAAATCCTATTATATAAAGCAGAGAGGCACGAATCACTGACTGGTGACATTCCCAGCGTGGTGACATTCTCAGCGACCGCCGACATTCCCAGCGACCGCCGACATTCCCAGCGACCGCCGACATTCCCAGCGACCGCCGACATTCCCAGCGACCGCCGACATTCCCAGCGACCGCCGACATTCCCAGCGACCGCCGACATTCCCAGCGACCGCCGACATTCCCAGCGACCGCCGACATTCCCAGCGGCTATACCCAGCCGTTCGTCGTACCGCCGTCGCCAACCGTAAACACCACAACGTGGCAGCGTGGCAGGCAACCACTGCTGCTGGTGGTGTTTACTACCACGAGGTGTTTACGACCATGACGCTGCCACTGCCGGGTGGACACCAAAGGACGCCCACTTGATGAGATTTCGCAAGACGTCTCCACGACTATGACGAGCCGCCGCTGCCGGGTTCAGAGAACACGTGCAGCGTTGCGGAAGAGGTCTGCGCCGCGGCACGGCTTACACCCCGTGACCTGCGATGGAAGCCGTCGACGCGCTGCACCGCTTGCTTCTGCTTTGCGCGTTCTTGCCAGTGTGTTCTCCTTCATCCACCTCCCTACACATTAGCAACAGCATATGATGGCCTAAGGCGTTTCGATCGGGCACTTTCCGGGGTGGGTGTTGCATGATTTTCACGTCGAAATGAACACCTTTTAAATCAAATTGGACAGTTTTCAAACCTAATTGGACACTCTTCCAAGCTGCCCGATGAACTCTAAAATCAAATTTAACGTCTTCCAAATCGAGACGAGCTTCTTACAGGTTAAACTGCAGGGCCTTCAAGATGGTTAGAATATTTATTTAATTTTTGAGAAAAAATTGCATCGAAGGACTGGATTGCGCCATGCGCTCGAAAAGTTCAACGTAACGTTAGTTTGACGGACTCGCACGTAATCGATCCGGGTGGGTGTTGTGTGATTACGATGGCCGACGCAAGGCCTATCACGTAAATATTGGCTTCCCTTCAGACCTTATATCGATCGTTATTATCGATCGTTTCACCTGCGTTATTGGTTCTCTCTCAGACTTAATCGATCGGGTGTGGGTTGCGTGATCAGCTCAGATCGCGGTTCTTGCCAGTGTGTTCTCCTTCATCCACATCCCTACACATTAGCAACAGCATATGATGGCCTAAGGCGTTTCGATCGGGCACTTCCCGGGGTGGGTGCTGCATGGTTTTCACGTCGAAATGAACACCCTTTAAATCAAATTGGACAGTTTTCAAACCTAATTGGACACTCTTCCAAGCTGCCCGATGAACTCTAAAATCAAATTGGTTGTATAATAAAAAATGATAATAAAAATAATAAAAAATAATAAATAATATATATCAACCGATATATTGATGTTTCTCTCTGACTTAACCAATCGCTGTGGATGTTGCGTCATTAGCTCAGACCTCGAGCTCAGACAATCTTTATCAACGGATATATTGATATTTCTCTCTGACTTAACACCCGACTCTGGCCGGGTGGGCCACGCTAGCCTAGCCGGCTTCGCCGGCGTCGTGTGTGGTGGGCCATGTGGGGTCAGAAACCCATCCTAACGTCGAGTACGCTAGGGCCCCCACAATCCAGCGTCGGTTGCGGGCTTCGCCTGCACCCGACTCTGGCCGGACGGACCACGCTAGGCTAGCCGGCTTCGCCGGCGTCGTGTGTGGTGAGCCAAGTGGGGTCAGAAACCCATCCTAACGTCGAGTACGCTAGGGTCCCCACAATCCAGCGTCGGTTGCGGGCTTCGCCCGCACCCGACTCTGGCCGGGTGGGCCACGCTAGCCTAGCCGGCTTCGCCGGCGTCGTGTGTAGTGAGCCATGTGGGGTCAGAGACCCATCCTAACGTCGAGCCCGCTAGGGTCCCCACAACACAGCGTCGGTTGCGGGCTGCGAGCCACGCTAGGCGAGCCGGCTTCGCCGGCGTCGTGTGTGGTGAGCCATGTGGGGTCAGAAACCCATCCTAACGTCGAGTACGCTAGGGTCCCCACAATCCAGCGTCGGTTGCGGGCTTCGCCTGCACCCGACTCTGGCCGGACGGACCACGCTAGGCTAGCCGGCTTCGCCGGCGTCGTGTGTGGTGAGCCATGTGGGGTCAGAAACCCATCCTAACGTCGAGCCCGCTAGGGTCTCCACAACCCGGCGTCGGTTGCGGGCTTCGCCCGCACCCGACTCTGGCCGGGTGGGCCACGCTAGCCTAGCCAGCTTCGCCGGCGTCGTGTGTGGTGGGCCATGTGGGGTCAGAAACCCATCCTAACGTCGAGTACGCTAGGGCCCCCACAATCCAGCGTCGGTTGCGGGCTTCGCCTGCACCCGACTCTGGCCGGACGGACCACGCTAGGCTAGCCGGCTTCGCCGGCGTCGTGTGTGGTGAGCCAAGTGGGGTCAGAAACCCATCCTAACGTCGAGCCCGCTAGGGTCTCCACAACACGGCGTCGGTTGCGGGCTTCACCCGCACCCGACTCTGGCCGGGTGGGCCACGCTAGCCTAGTCGGCTTCGCCGGCGTCGTGGGGAGTGAGCCATGTGGGGTCAGAGACCCATCCTAACGTCGAGCCCGCTAGGGTCCCCACAACACAGCGTCGGTTGCGGGCTGCGAGCCACGCTAGGCGAGCCGGCTTCGCCGGCGTCGTGTGTGGTGAGCCATGTGGGGTCAGAAACCCATCCTAACGTCGAGTACGCTAGGGTCCCCACAATCCAGCGTCGGTTGCGGGCTTCGCCCGCACCCGACTCTGGCCGGGTGGGCCACGCTAGCCTAGCCGGCTTCGCCGGCGTCGTGTGTAGTGAGCCATGTGGGGTCAGAAACCCATCCTAACGTCGAGCCCGCTAGGGTCTCCACAACCCGGCGTCGGTTGCGGGCTTCGCCCGCACCCGACTCTGGCCGGGTGGGCCACGCTAGCCTAGCCGGCTTCGCCGGCGTCGTGTGTGGTGAGCCATGTGGGGTCAGAAACCCATCCTAACGTCGAGCCTGCTAGGGTCTCCACAACACGGCGTCGGTTGCGGGCTTCGCCTGCACCCGACTCTGGCCGGACGGACCACGCTAGCCTAGCCGGCTTCGCCGGCGTCGTGTGTGGTGAGCCATGTGGGGTCAGAAACCCATCCTAACGTCGAGTACGCTAGGGTCCCCACAATCCAGCGTCGGTTGCGGGCTTCGCCTGTACCCGACTCTGGCCGGACGGACCACGCTAGGCTAGCCGGCTTCGCCGGCGTCGTGTGTGGTGAGCATGTGGGGTCAGAAACCCATCCTAACGTCGAGTACGCTAGGGTCCCCACAATCCAGCGTCGGTTGCGGGCTTCGCCCGCACCCGACTCTGGCCGGACGGACCACGCTAGGCTAGCCGGCTTCGCTGGCGTCGTGTGTGGTGAGCCATGTGGGGTCAGAAACCCATCCTAACGTCGAGCCCGCTAGGGTCCCCACAACACAGCGTCGGTTGCGGGCTGCGAGCCACGCTAGGCGAGCCGGCTTCGCCGGCGTCGTGTGTGGTGAGTCATGTGGGGTCAGAAACCCATCCTAACGTCGAGTACGCTAGGGTCCCCACAATCCAGCGTCGGTTGCGGGCTTCGCCTGCACCCGACTCTGGCCGGACGGACCACGCTAGGCTAGCCGGCTTCGCCGGCGTCGTGTGTGGTGAGCCATGTGGGGTCAGAAACCCATCCTAACGTCGAGTACGCTAGGGTCCCCACAACACAGCGTCGGTTGCGGGCTGCGAGCCACGCTAGGCGAGCCGGCTTCGCCGGCGTCGTGTGTGGTGAGCCATGTGGGGTCAGAAACCCATCCTAACGTCGAGTACGCTAGGGTCCCCACAATCCAGCGTCGGTTGCGGGCTTCGCCTGCACCCGACTCTGGCCGGACGGACCACGCTAGGCTAGCCGGCTTCGCCGGCGTCGTGTGTGGTGAGCCATGTGGGGTCAGAAACCCATCCTAACGTCGAGCCCGCTAGGGTCTCCACAACCCGGCGTCGGTTGCGGGCTTCGCCCGCACCCGACTCTGGCCGGGTGGGCCACGCTAGCCTAGCCAGCTTCGCCGGCGTCGTGTGTGGTGGGCCATGTGGGGTCAGAAACCCATCCTAACGTCGAGTACGCTAGGGCCCCCACAATCCAGCGTCGGTTGCGGGCTTCGCCTGCACCCGACTCTGGCCGGACGGACCACGCTAGGCTAGCCGGCTTCGCCGGCGTCGTGTGTGGTGAGCCAAGTGGGGTCAGAAACCCATCCTAACGTCGAGCCCGCTAGGGTCTCCACAACACGGCGTCGGTTGCGGGCTTCACCCGCACCCGACTCTGGCCGGGTGGGCCACGCTAGCCTAGTCGGCTTCGCCGGCGTCGTGGGGAGTGAGCCATGTGGGGTCAGAGACCCATCCTAACGTCGAGCCCGCTAGGGTCCCCACAACACAGCGTCGGTTGCGGGCTGCGAGCCACGCTAGGCGAGCCGGCTTCGCCGGCGTCGTGTGTGGTGAGCCATGTGGGGTCAGAAACCCATCCTAACGTCGAGTACGCTAGGGTCCCCACAATCCAGCGTCGGTTGCGGGCTTCGCCTGCACCCGACTCTGGCCGGACGGACCACGCTAGGCTAGCCGGCTTCGCCGGCGTCGTGTGTGGTGAGCCATGTGGGGTCAGAAACCCATCCTAACGTCGAGCCCGCTAGGGTCTCCACAACCCGGCGTCGGTTGCGGGCTTCGCCCGCACCCGACTCTGGCCGGGTGGGCCACGCTAGCCTAGCCAGCTTCGCCGGCGTCGTGTGTGGTGGGCCATGTGGGGTCAGAAACCCATCCTAACGTCGAGTACGCTAGGGCCCCCACAATCCAGCGTCGGTTGCGGGCTTCGCCTGCACCCGACTCTGGCCGGACGGACCACGCTAGGCTAGCCGGCTTCGCCGGCGTCGTGTGTGGTGAGCCAAGTGGGGTCAGAAACCCATCCTAACGTCGAGCCCGCTAGGGTCTCCACAACACGGCGTCGGTTGCGGGCTTCACCCGCACCCGACTCTGGCCGGGTGGGCCACGCTAGCCTAGTCGGCTTCGCCGGCGTCGTGGGGAGTGAGCCATGTGGGGTCAGAGACCCATCCTAACGTCGAGCCCGCTAGGGTCCCCACAACACAGCGTCGGTTGCGGGCTGCGAGCCACGCTAGGCGAGCCGGCTTCGCCGGCGTCGTGTGTGGTGAGCCATGTGGGGTCAGAAACCCATCCTAACGTCGAGTACGCTAGGGTCCCCACAATCCAGCGTCGGTTGCGGGCTTCGCCCGCACCCGACTCTGGCCGGGTGGGCCACGCTAGCCTAGCCGGCTTCGCCGGCGTCGTGTGTAGTGAGCCATGTGGGGTCAGAAACCCATCCTAACGTCGAGCCCGCTAGGGTCTCCACAACCCGGCGTCGGTTGCGGGCTTCGCCCGCACCCGACTCTGGCCGGGTGGGCCACGCTAGCCTAGCCGGCTTCGCCGGCGTCGTGTGTGGTGAGCCATGTGGGGTCAGAAACCCATCCTAACGTCGAGCCTGCTAGGGTCTCCACAACACGGCGTCGGTTGCGGGCTTCGCCTGCACCCGACTCTGGCCGGACGGACCACGCTAGCCTAGCCGGCTTCGCCGGCGTCGTGTGTGGTGAGCCATGTGGGGTCAGAAACCCATCCTAACGTCGAGTACGCTAGGGTCCCCACAATCCAGCGTCGGTTGCGGGCTTCGCCTGTACCCGACTCTGGCCGGACGGACCACGCTAGGCTAGCCGGCTTCGCCGGCGTCGTGTGTGGTGAGCCATGTGGGGTCAGAAACCCATCCTAACGTCGAGTACGCTAGGGTCCCCACAATCCAGCGTCGGTTGCGGGCTTCGCCCGCACCCGACTCTGGCCGGACGGACCACGCTAGGCTAGCCGGCTTCGCTGGCGTCGTGTGTGGTGAGCCATGTGGGGTCAGAAACCCATCCTAACGTCGAGCCCGCTAGGGTCCCCACAACACAGCGTCGGTTGCGGGCTGCGAGCCACGCTAGGCGAGCCGGCTTCGCCGGCGTCGTGTGTGGTGAGTCATGTGGGGTCAGAAACCCATCCTAACGTCGAGTACGCTAGGGTCCCCACAATCCAGCGTCGGTTGCGGGCTTCGCCTGCACCCGACTCTGGCCGGACGGACCACGCTAGGCTAGCCGGCTTCGCCGGCGTCGTGTGTGGTGAGCCATGTGGGGTCAGAAACCCATCCTAACGTCGAGTACGCTAGGGTCCCCACAACACAGCGTCGGTTGCGGGCTGCGAGCCACGCTAGGCGAGCCGGCTTCGCCGGCGTCGTGTGTGGTGAGCCATGTGAGGTCAGAAACCCATCCTAACGTCGAGCCCGCTAGGAATGCTTCCTAGCGTTGATAGCGAAAAAGTGCAGAAAAGATAACCGGCTGTCATTGTGCACAACGAAGAGAGATTCGGTATTTGAGGACAGATTCGTCAACAGTTTACCTGCCGGTAACGGTGAAAATTGCCGTCAAATCCCCTGATATGAGATTCATCAGCATCAGGTCTGGCGTGTTCTTCACCATTACCGACCGGTAAGCGGTCGATGAACCCGGCCCTGGAGTCGAAGCTTCCCTGGCTGTGGGGTAGTGGTCACTGTAGGGCGGTAGACATAGAGGACAATTGAATGCAGGTTGATGAATCTAGCCCGTATCTTCCCTGATAGCGGGGTAATGGTCAAGGTGGGGCTGTAGACATAGAGGAAAATTGAACGCAAGAAATGCCATCTGCGATGCAAAATATTAGTAAAAAGTGCAAAAAAGAGCAGCCGGTTGTCATACTGCATAGTGGAAAAGGATTCAATTTATTATGGGGTCGTAGCTTCCCTGGTAGTGGGGTAGTGGTAAAAGTATGGCGGCAAACATAGAGGTAAATTGAAACAAAAAACGGCTTATGTGAGGCAAAATAGCAAAAGAGATGCAGAACGGAGCAACCCGTTGCCATACTGAACTGTGGAATAGGATTCAATTTCTGTAGTAGCAGCAACCCTGGTAGTGGGGTAGTGGTAAAAGTATGGCGGTAAAAATAGTGGAAGGTTGCACCACACAGGAGAGCTGGGAAGGAACACTGAGGTATGACCACTAGACACGTATTGGGAAGGGACCTCTTTCGAAATCACCCTACGTCAGGCAGTCGATGGCAGTCGATGGTAAACAACAGTGGTGGACAACTGTCAAGCGTCTTCGTTTGGACAACTGGCAACCGCACCGCAAACTTGGGTGATTAAACCGGCTAGCTAGACAGTACATATACGAATTGCGGGTGGCTAGCATCGGACAAAAACCCTTCCTCTTGTATATATGGGGGATGGGGGGATAGAGACCTATTTCGCAATCACCCTACGTCATGCAGTCGATGGTAAACAACAGTATTGCACAACTGTAAAGCGTTTTGGTGTTGGACAACTGGTAACCGAACCCCAAACGGCGAGGCTAAGCAGTATACGAAGTACGGGTGGCTAACATCGGACAAAAAACCCTTCCTTTTTTATACATAGGGGGATCTTTTGTTAACAAGCATTCGTGAACAAGACCACAACTTCTTCTAGAACATTTTGTATTGAAAACGTTAGTCAATCAAGCCGACACATGAAACAAGATGAATACGCATGCGTCAGAAATCAAATACAGGGCCTTGTTCCAATGCCTAAATCACAATCCTTCCAGCACAATCTGGTTCCTGAAGTGTGCTCATTGCTACGCTTTGGCATTTGAAGCTTTTCATGCTACTAAAGCATCCCTTAGCAATGGTTAAAAATCTCATGGTCAATCGACCGTCACCGATGGTGCTTGCAAAGCAGTGCCTTGCATTTTTACCACTTCCGCAGGCCACATGCTACATGGTAAGGCTTCCCCAGCCATCACTACTCAGGTGAGGTCAGCTCATATACATCGATTAGCCTATGCCAAACTACGCAGATGGAATTATCGAACATATTCACACTTAAACTATTGCTGCTGGCAGTTCAGATTCCAACTGTTGCTGTTTCGTACCGACTAAGCCTGTCATCTTCAACTGCCTCGTCTCTGGAATAAAGTTGAGATGAGGCTATGATCCTTCTACAGAAACCCCGCAATATCACCCGCTAGACGGCAAAGAAAGCTTGGCGCGACTTCCCCTCTTAGGCCTATGTTATACTTCGGCGACGCTGTGTTGCGCGGGCTGCTACGCACTGCGTTGAAGCCCGCGTAAAGGCCCCCACAGAGTTCCGCGGCAACGCCGCTCGCCGCAATGGTTAAAGATAGGGCAGGGACGCCGCTGGCGGCGAGCTCCGCGTCCCTGCCCTATGATGAAGGATAGGGCAGCGGCAACGCCGCAGAAGTCTGGGAGGGCCTCAACACTATCGTCGACGTAGCCGACAACAACGTTGCCGAAGTATAACATAGGCCTTACAGACCCCAATGCCTGCCCTGGCGCTTTCACAGCGCTGCAAAAAGCGTGGCCTTTTCTACCTAACTGCCATCAAAATCGAGTTCTGAACAGGTTTACCGCAGGTGAAGCCGTGCTGGAATTCATGTTCAGGAATGAAGGACCTGCTAGTGGAGGAAAGAAGTACTGTCATGCACAGGAACAAAAAGACCTACCATCTCGGGGCTAATGTAGTACGGTGTGCCAACCACGGTCTTGGCACCTTGTGCCAACGTCTCAGTCCCCATCACCTTGCTGATTCCAAAGTCTCCTATCTTCACGAAGCCATCCTTCATTAGGAACACGTTCGCCGTCTTTAAATCTCTGAAATACCACCATAAGGAAGCCGTACTTGGCTCAAGGTGATCAACAAATGACGTATTGCTTTTTATCGCTCCCGAGCAAGGCCAGCGAACGTTCTACACAACTGCAGAACCTTTTCCGCTGTACCGCTCTACAAAAGAAAGAAAAAGAAACACTCTCAAATGCTTTTAAAATGTGCTTTGGAAAAGTGTGACAGGCTCCAGAGGACCTTTTGTACTTTTTGAACTCTCTGGAATGTTTTCTACGAAATAAAGACATTCCAGAGAGTTCAATTTGAGCTAGATGTCAAACCGGTCAGTTAGTAGAATCAAAGCAACCTCCTCCTTTGCTAGCTGCCGCAAGAACTGCGGTCGAGCTTATTCTCTAACGCGTTGCCTCTTTCATTTACCTGTGCAATACACTGTTGTCGTGCAAATAAGCCACCGCAGAAAGCATCTGAATCATGAGGTCGGTGACGGTATCCTCCGGAATAAACGCCTTGCACTTGACCAGGTACTGCGCCAGCGTGCTGAGCGATCAAAAATCTCAGACGTAAGAAACAGTAGTGTGTAACATGGTTCTCACCCTCCATCGGCGAACTCCATTTCTATCATCAGAAGGCCGTCCTCTTCAAACGAGTCGTAGTAACTGATGATGTTGGGGTGTTCTATTCGCGAAAGGAGATTCACCTGAATGGAACGAAGGCGGTGCATCAGCCAATACACAAATCACGCCTGCAGTTCTTTGAATGATTGCGGGTCAACACTTGCAATTCCGTCAATAAGTAGTATTGAATCGCCACCAGTGGCTATGGTGGAACGTCATTAGAAGTCAACACAGCAGCAACAACACCGCAGATAAGTTCCCACCTAAAGCGTTTATTTTGGGCGCCTGCGCTGGGTGTATTACCTTGTGAGCTCTTATCTCTAGCGCCTCTTCAGACGGATGAGGAAACAAGGTTTAGTGCATAGGAAAACGTAAGGAAAAGGTCAAGACCACAAAATAAACCAACAACACTTCATCAGTGCACAGAAGTGAAAGGATAGCGATAGAATGAAATAGGCGTTGCTCCGCTTCCAGAAAGCAGTGCAGCCACAAACCAAAAGGGCCACTTCAAACATGACGATGTCAGTTCAAATCCGGCGGCAGAAATGTTACGCGGTTAATCTCAAACTTCTCTCTTCTTGAAACCTCGGCATTGTTGTGAGTTGCCAATTAGCGTATACTGTGCCACACGAGGTTTTTTATAAAGGATAAAGGACGGCGTTCTTCGATTACTTTGGGATGCGTCACGCATTCTACTTCTACGGGATGTCGTGGAGGCGAGTTGAATGCGTATTTGGCCATACAATGACTTGCGGTGGCCAGCCGATGAATAAATCAGCGCTTTATACTTCCCAGACACGTCTGGTACCAATTCACCAACCCCGAAGGGATGGAAGGCTTGGTTGGCCTGGGCGAGAAATCCGAACCAGGAACCTGATATCGGGTGCAGGCGACAGCCGGCGCCTCCTCCGACTGGGCTCCACGCGCCCGTTTCTTTTGAAAGTTGCGAGGTTTTTAGGTGGATCTTTATTTTCGCAGGGACTGACGCGTTTCGACTTCACGACGTCTTCAGAGAACGTGGTGCATAGATTAGAGTTGCACTCTACCCCACCAAACGCCTTAACTGCCCTAGCATTACGCGGTTAATTCGGGGACGAAGCATCCACCTTTATAGTAGACCGGCAGTCAGCCTGTTGCCAGCTGTTACGCCTGTCCACCTGCCACCGTATTCCTGTGCTTTCTACCTCAAATGGTCTCTCCAAAGAAAGCCGATAAGCCGATGGATTGACAATGGTCAGCCGATCGATGCCGTTTCTTTGTTGTGAAGCCTTCCACATGTCACAGTTGGACATGTGGAGCCATCTCATAGTGGCTGGTCGGACAAAAACGGAAGAGCAGGCGCGGGTTAACTCTTTTATGAGATGCTATGACGGGATGTAGTCCCAAGCTGTTAAGAATCCATGAGTACGTCAGAAGCCGTTTTCATGCCTTAGTCCTCGCCGCTTTCATGGTCGCCTCGTTCAGGAGACCGTTATCTTCAGGAGTTGGTTGGCTTCTGCAGGACCTCGACAGCTGTAGCCACCCGACTAAAGAATCTCTCCACTAGCAGCTCAATGCGCAAAAAGAATTTCTAACTTTAAGGCCGTGAGGAAAACAATTAATGCTCGCCGCTTGGGCTCGACCTCGCAGAAGGCCAACGTCTGAGTATGCAGTCCCTACGAATGGCGATCTGCATGAAGCTTGCTACGAAAAAAATCGAAATCTAAAAGAAACCTACTTCATTCAGTGCTAATTGCCGCTGAGAGCTGTCCAGGTCGTACATATTAATCTCCTTGATGATCACCAATGAAGAGTCCTCTTTCCGCCTATACAAGACTGCCGACCCGAACGCGCCTGACTCGGAGAAAGTTTTGGCATTGAAGACCAGTTAGGCTCATCTGTCTTTAAAAATCAGAGCAGGAAGCGCCGACTCCAGGACCAGCCTCGTGTCATTGCAAGCAGCAGGACCAACAGTGTAGAGCAAACCTTTGCCGACGGTCTTGATACGTTCGTACCGCGACGATGCGGATTTGATTCGATCACCAACAGCTGGCTCATCCTTCGCTGCAGCCATTTTCGACACATCAAAGTACAACTCCACGATCCTCCTGAAAAGAAATTCGAGGACGTTCGCCGGGTGCGCAATCTAGAGTCAGTTCGCTTTTGCAGCATAAAGTGAGACACCCTCCCCCTTTTTGCAGAGCACCGGCTGCATTAGTATGCGGCGGAGCAAGCCGCAGTCAAAGTGCACAGCCTGCACTGTAACGTAATTCCATGCGCCCCACAGGGAATAATGGCGAGAAGTACTCCCATTTCGTACCAGGCCTCTCCAATCCCTTTTCTTTCCTAGGCTTCAAGCCAAATGCTCAACTTGCTTGCTCCCTTTTTCTACACGCATTTTGCCAGCGCAGGACATTGCAAAAGTGGAACGTAGTTATAGAAATCGAAATTTGCAACTGAGTAACTAGAACGTAACACAACACAACACATAACACAAGGTATGAAGTCTAAAACCATTGAAATCGAAAATTATAAACTATAAAAAGAAAAAGAGGGGAAATTTGGTGGCCGAACTTCAACGAATTAGCCGCCAAGTTGGAGCTGTCATCAATCGGTTGCTGTTCCAATAGTTATCTAGCTGCTTCTTGCATCGCGAAGAAACAGACTAACCAAAAGGATATCTAGCTCTTGAGTGTTCAGCTATTATTAGCGATTTTTGAGTTTTATTGCGCTCTGTGAAGCACAGTGGTTCTCTCTCACACCAACCTAATAAATGGGTGTAGGATGCCGAAGTGGACAAAGGATACACAGTACTTCTCTGAATAGACACATGCTGCGTCATGTGCTCGAACTCCTACAACTACTGGTGGTCTCGATATCACTATCACATTTCCCCCGCAACAGACGCGTGCCTTTAAGGTCGTATAGTGAACCGCTGTGTGTAATAGAAGGTGTGGTATTCTTTTTCCTCTCCAGTTCGAGGCGCAGACGTCCGACTCGGCTTGCCAGAGACTCATACGAATCGGTCACGTGCATAATAGGGTGGTGTCTCCTCGTCTCGGTCAGTCCGATGATATCGTACTTGATCTTCCTGGCTTGCATCATCAGGCGCTTTTGGGGTTCCAGGGTAATGAAGCTATTTAGTGCTGGTGTTTTTCACTGAAGTTCAACTAAGGTAACTAGCTGTTAAGGCTTTGTCTCAAATGAAGGTTAAAATTATATATATATATATATATATATATATATATATATATATAATATATATATATATATTATATATATATATATATATATATATATATATATATAGGTGGCGATGTCCGTTCCTCCACGTGGTGCCACTGGAAACTGCTCGCTCTGCGAGCTAAGCTAATCACGGACATTCGAATGCAGGCGACAGGCCCTTGTGACAGGCCGGCCTACGAAGACCCTATGTCTAGTCTATGTCACAATGGTGTATGATAAGTCAAGTTTCTCGAGATAGTGCTACGGCGTCCGCGGGAGCCGACGCGCACTCGCAGAGCCCGGCGAGTGTGAGAAGTATGCGAGGGTCCCTGATGCGAGGACGGCATCGGGGGGCAACTGAGCTAGTCCGAAAGTCCCGTGACGTAAGCAGGACCCGCGTGGCTACGCTGAGTGTGGGTACGTTGACGGGCCGCTCGTGCGAGTTGGTTTAAGCACTGGAGCGAAGAAGAGTTGATTTCAGTGCGGTGCAGGAGACGAGGTGCGTCCTGCCGCAAGTCAAGGGACATTGGACGTGGTTTCAAGGCCGTTCTATGTGGAAGTCCCAGGACCACCAGCGGTGTCGGAATAATCGTCTCCGAACGATTTCGTGACTCGATTGTAAGCGTTGAGCGCATTGACGATCGATTGATGAAGATCGTTGTCGCCGCTAAGGAGCGACTCTATCACTTCTTCTCTGCGTATGCTCCGCAGACTGGCTGCTCCGATCAAGCCAAGCATGAGTTTTGGAACCTGCTTGATGAGAAGACAGCAGAGGTACCGTCGAAAGATGTCATCATAGTCGCTGGTGACCTTAATGGGCACGTAGGTGCTGCGAAGGACGGGTACAGCTGTCATGGTGGTTTCGGATACGGGTCTCGTAACCCCGATGGTGAGCGTATTCTTGAGTATGCGGAATCGCATAGCCTCACCATTGTGAACACCGTTTTCCGAAAACGCGACTCCCACCTCATCTCATATTATAGTGGGAGCTCCAAGTCTCAGATAGACTTTGTGCTTGTGAAGGATCGTGACCGAAATCTCGTCACAGACGCGAAGATCGTGCCGTATGAAACGGTCGCCCCACAGCATCGTCCGCTGATCTGTACTTTGAAGATCGCCTCTCCGAGGCTGAAGCAGGTCGAGCGATGCGGTGCTGCAAGAATCAAGTGGTGGCGAATGAAAGAGAAGGAAGCAGCTGTGATTTCTCGCGTGCGGTTACCGACAGTTACGACTGTCGATGAAACTTGGAAGAAAGCAACCGACGCGATACGCCAAGCTGCAAGGTTAGAACTCGGCACTACGAAGCCTGGACGACGCAAAGTCGACAAGCAGACATGGCTGTGGACAGACGATCTGAAAGCGAAAGTTCGAGAAGAAGTCGCTGTATCATGTGTTTCTCGGCAACAGAACAGCCGACAACTGGCAGGAGTATCAGAAGGCGAAGAAGGCTGCAAAGAAAGCCGTGGCTGTTGCGAAAGCCACTCATTATGGTGATGTCTACCGAAAGCTCGAATCGCGCGATGGTGAGCGGTATTTGTACCGACTTGCTAAGACCCGCCATCGCCAAACCGAGGACATTGAAAAGTTCGTTGACATCAATGATGAGAGCGGCCATCTTCTGACAGACCGCAAAAAGGCGCTGAAGCGATGGCGTGATTACTTTGAGGAAACTTCCACTATGGAATTTCCTCATCCGGCCATCCCTTCTGTGGCTTCTGTTCACGGTCCCGTTCGCAAGATCACCGTGGAGGAAACAGAAGCGGCTCTAAAGAAGATGAAGCCCGGTAAGGCGACAGGGCCGGATGATCTGGCAGCCGGTGTTTGGAAGTCGAAGCTCTGGTATCCTGCTGAGTGGTTGGCTGAGTTCTTCAACCAGGTAGTAAAGGAGAAGAAAGTACCGGAGTGTTGGCACAACAGTACGACGATTCCGATTTGGAAGAAGAAGGGCAGTCCTGCGGACTGATCCATTTACCGTCCGATTCGCTTGCTTTCGCACAGCATGAAGAAATCGTCAAGCTCTCCGACAACCAGTGCGGCTTTGTGTCTGGTTGTGGGACCATTGATGCTATACACGCCGCTCGCCTCCTGGTGGAGAAGCATCGCGAGAGACAGAAGCCTGTGCATATAGCCTTTCTCGACTTGGAGAAGGCCTTCGACCGCGTACCGCGTGAGCTTATATGGTACGCCTTGCGACGACACAAACGTACCTGAGGAACTTATAGAGTGGGTGCGGATGCTCTACTCTTGCCCAAAGAGTATAGTGCAAGCGCAGCTGGAACCTCAATGGAGTTTCCCATCTCTGTTGGGCTGCACCAGGGTTCTGCGCTTTCTCCACTCCTCTTGTTGTGTCGTCATGGATGCCATTACGCGAGATCTTCAGCAGCCTGTTCCATGGACGCTGCTTTATGCTGATGACGTGATGCTCGCTTGCGAAGAGAAAGACGATCTCGAGCGGCAGGTGCAAGCTTGGTGCGACCGTCTGGCGAGGTTCGGACTCAAATTGAACGTCAAGAAGACGAGTACCTAACG
>CANAIB010000170.1:0-17351 GCA_947359475.1 Heligmosomoides polygyrus bakeri
AACTCGTCCGTTCCTCACGAGCATCGTCTTGTAACATTCAGCTGCAGTTCAACATTCCCACATAAACAATCGAAGTCGGCCAGCATTCGCTCCGCCTGGCTTATGCTCGGTTGTAGAAATCTTGGTCGTGAATCCACCGTACAGCCCTCGAAGGACTCTGAGGTACTGAGTACGAACGCCCTGAGTGAGCACGGCGTCGATGACCGCTTCAGTTTCGACAGAGTAGAATGCCTTCTTCAGGTCGATGACAGTAAGGTACAGCGGCAACTTGTACTCTCGCTACACTTCGGGCAGCTTCATAATGGTGTGAATGTGGTCGATCGTGCTGAATCCTCCCTGAAGTATTGCTTTCGCATGGCTGTCCTTCGTCTAGCATTCGGCTGATCCTATTCAGGATGACTCAGTGAAGAGCTTGTAGATTACGGACACCAGGCAGATCGAGCGATAGTTGCCAATGTCGTGCACGCCTCCCTTCTTGTACAGCAAGATGGTCTCGCTGGTCTTCCACTGAGATGCAACCTTGCACTCCGACAGGTAGCGTGTGAAGAGCCGCGCCAGGGTGCTGATGACCGTTGGCGGGAGGTTCTTCAGATATTTAGCTCTGATCTTGTCGGGACCTGGTGCTGTCCGTTTCTTTACCGACGAGATGGCGTGCCGGAAGAACAGAGGGGGCGACGCATCTATCCTGCGGAAGATGGCATGAGTCAGGTAGGCGTGAATATCGAGATCGGAGTAGAAGTCGAGGATGACCTTCTTCATTGTCCTCCTGGAAGAGGTGACGGTTCCATCAGGGGTCGGAGAGCGGTCATCTTGGTCCTGAGGTTGGCGAAATTCCGGCGGGCATTGAATTCCTCCCTCTGCAGCCTCAGCCAACACTTCCCTCTTCTCTCCTCAAGATCCTCCTTTATCGCGCTCTGCATAGATTCGTAAGGTTGGACGTCAGTCAGCTGGTAGTTGCCTGACGCTCGTGCTGCTCCACGCTGGCGTATCAGTTCGAGAGTTTCCGGAGACAGACGTCTCTTGGTGGTCTTCAAGCTATCGACTCCCTTAGCACTATCGCGGAGATGGTGCACGAAGCGGTCGCATTCCTCGTCAATGTTGTCCATGGCGGTATCTTCCCAAAGGCCGGCAAGAGAGATGTAAAGGTTGCAGTTGATGGTCGTCCTCGAACTCCTCTTCTTGAATTTCGTGGCCTTCTCTCTTGATACGAAAAGCGAAGCCTCACGCGAAGGAGGCGGTGGTTCGATCCGTGTAGAACGTGGGGACAACAGAGACGTCGGTCAGGCTGGATGGTCATGGTCGACACAAAGAACTCAGGCAGTCTTTCGCATTCCAAACAGTGGGTTCCGATGTGAATTTCTTCCGGCGACCTTCGTGGCCTTATCTTGGCGTTGTAGTCGCCCACGATCACCTTGTAGAGGGTGTGGTCTTCTTTATAGAACTTATCCAGCTCAGCCTCGGCGTCTTCTTCGTCGTAGATGGACATTGGGGCATACGCGACGAACACAGTCAAAGCTGGTCGCTTCGATCACAGCTGTCCGATTCGGCTTGTCAGAGACTCGAACGAATCGATGGACATTGCCAACTGTGTGTTGATGAGGGCATGTAGGGGGTGGTGTCTTATCGTCTTTGGCAGTCCGATAACGTCGTACCTGGCTCGCTTCATCAGGTCCTCGACGGGTACTTTCAGTGCGAGCGTGCGGGCGTTGAAATTACAGATCGTCGTCCTGGTCCTTCTCAAATTGCGCTATCCGGTTAGGCCCTGAGATTTTAGCAGCCTCCCCGTACTCGTCCTTCCCATCGCTGCAGAAATGGGGGCTCTTTCGGGGTCCGGGGAATGAGGCCCTTTAGTGCTGCTGTGTTTGACTCCAATACACACGGTAGCTTGTCAGGCTCTGTCGTGCGGGCGAAGAGCTCCGGGCAGCCAGCCAGACTGCCCGAAGGGACGGGGCGAGACTTAAGGCGGCCTCGAATCGCCTTACGATGTACTCCCAGTCTACCGAGTGCAACCTTTTGGCCGCGCCGACACAGTTACAATCCGCGCAGGAGCGAACACACCCACGCACACTGTGCATGAACATACCACGCTCACACACAAGGAACGAGTCGACCCGACACAGCAGGAGCAAGGAGTCCATCCCCTGCTTCCCTCCTGCGTCTCTGAGCAGTACACGGTCGCATTTCATTCCCCTGTCCACCACACGGAAATGCGCTACGTGGCCCTGCGACAAGCGGCCCGAGATCCCTCTTAACAAGGGAGTCCGTAGGCTCCCTAACGGGTGAGATCCGTGGTGAAAATCCAACGACTTACCACTCCCCCCCCCCCCCCCCCCTCCCCACATTAGTACTGGAGAGTGGCCGACAAAAAATAGGCTGCAATAAGACCAATATTACGGAGACGACCAAAAAAAGATACATTCCATAAAAGATGGTAGATTAGTAAAATTTACAAGAACGTTTCCTATAGAAACCCGAAGACTGATCAGCACATCCATGAGATGGAATGAAGCAACACATCTCGTTCACGCTCTTAAATGAGGTTAAAGTGAGAATCATTTTCAAAACAAGCAGAGAGCCCATTACAAAAGAATCACAACGTTGTAGCAACTAACCAGAACTTCTCCAGCGAGACAAGCATGGTTTTTTTTGGGAAACTACGTAGCTCTATGCAACGAAAACCTGACTTTTTCACATCCGACAAGAGGAGAAGAGTTAGAAAATGAAAACAGTGTCTGGCCGAGGTCAAAACACATGTTACATCTCAAAAATGGACGGGAATCCGCAAACCTTGTCCCGGATTCGAACCCTATACCCTTCTCCTGTAAATCTGCATCGCTATCCACACGCCCCCCCCCCAGTCGCTGATCACCTGCAGTGAATGATTCACTAAGATGTAACCTCCAGCCTCCTTGAGGAAGCCTAACAAATTGTCAGATTTCTAGCATATAACTATGACTAAAGCTCCATAGCTTTTGCAGGTTAATTTCCGAGCACTACAAGGTTATTCAAGATTGTACCTACTATGGATTGTTAGGCAAAAGTGACTCCTAAAGTCGAGGAGAGGTCGAAAAAATTTTCCGCCCAAACATGGCACGCAGCAACAGCCCCAAACCTTTTGCAGGTGAGATTCTAACCACGACAGTTCAAGACGTCTGTTTTGCTTTATCGGTCCGCACTGAAGCGATACTGTATTTTGCAATTTTTGACCTACTCAAATGTCCGCAGGAAATTTGAAAACCACTGCGGTGCTGCTCAGACAATCTCCTACAACCCTCCATAGGTCACTTGAAAACGGCCACGGGACGTTCATTGACCTCCCTTGTTAGCAGGGTAAACCTCGACGTTGCGGCCATTCCGAAGATCATTGATGGGCCTTTTTGCAGATAGATAGATAGATAGATAGATAGATAGATAGATAGATAGATAGATAGATAGATAGATAGATAGATAGATAGATAGATAGATAGATAGATAGATAGATAGATAGATAGATAGATAGATAGATAGATAGATAGATAGATAGATAGATAGATAGATAGAATAGATAGATAGATTAGATAGATAGATAGATAGATAGATAGATAGATAGATAGATAGATAGATAGATAGATAGATAGATAGATAGATAGATAGATAGATAGATAGATAGATAGATAGATAGATAGATAGATAGATAGATAGATAGATAGATAGATAGATAGATAGATAGATAGATAGATAGATAGATAGATAGATAGATAGATAGATAGATAGATAGATAGATAGATAGATAGATAGATAGATAGATAGATAGATAGATAGATAGATAGATAGATAGATAGATAGATAGATAGATAGATAGATAGATAGATAGATAGATAGATAGATAGATAGATAGATAGATAGATAGATAGATAGATAGATAGATAGATAGATAGATAGATAGATAGATAGATAGATAGATAGATAGATAGATAGATAGATAGATAGATAGATAGATAGATAGATAGATAGATAGATAGATAGATAGATAGATAGATAGATAGATAGATAGATAGATAGATAGATAGATAGATAGATAGATAGATAGATAGATAGATAGATAGATAGATAGATAGATAGATAGATAGATAGATAGATAGATAGATAGATAGATAGATAGATAGATAGATAGATAGATAGATAGATAGATAGATAGATAGATAGATAGATAGATAGATAGATAGATAGATAGATAGATAGATAGATAGATAGATAGATAGATAGATAGATAGATAGATAGATAGATAGATAGATAGATAGATAGATAGATAGATAGATAGATAGATAGATAGATAGATAGATAGATAGATAGATAGATAGATAGATAGATAGATAGATAGATAGATAGATAGATAGATAGATAGATAGATAGATAGATAGATAGATAGATAGATAGATAGATAGATAGATAGATAGATAGATAGATAGATAGATAGATAGATAGATAGATAGATAGATAGATAGATAGATAGATAGATAGATAGATAGATAGATAGATAGATAGATAGATAGATAGATAGATAGATAGATAGATAGATAGATAGATAGATAGATAGATAGATAGATAGATAGATAGATAGATAGATAGATAGATAGATAGATAGATAGATAGATAGATAGATAGATAGATAGATAGATAGATAGATAGATAGATAGATAGATAGATAGATAGATAGATAGATAGATAGATAGATAGATAGATAGATAGATAGATAGATAGATAGATAGATAGATAGATAGATAGATAGATAGATAGATAGATAGATAGATAGATAGATAGATAGATAGATAGATAGATAGATAGATAGATAGATAGATAGATAGATAGATAGATAGATAGATAGATAGATAGATAGATAGATAGATAGATAGATAGATAGATAGATAGATAGATAGATAGATAGATAGATAGATAGATAGATAGATAGATAGATAGATAGATAGATAGATAGATAGATAGATAGATAGATAGATAGATAGATAGATAGATAGATAGATAGATAGATAGATAGATAGATAGATAGATAGATAGATAGATAGATAGATAGATAGATAGATAGATAGATAGATAGATAGATAGATAGATAGATAGATAGATAGATAGATAGATAGATAGATAGATAGATAGATAGATAGATAGATAGATAGATAGATAGATAGATAGATAGATAGATAGATAGATAGATAGATAGATAGATAGATAGATAGATAGATAGATAGATAGATAGATAGATAGATAGATAGATAGATAGATAGATAGATAGATAGATAGATAGATAGATAGATAGATAGATAGATAGATAGATAGATAGATAGATAGATAGATAGATAGATAGATAGATAGATAGATAGATAGATAGATAGATAGATAGATAGATAGATAGATAGATAGATAGATAGATAGATAGATAGATAGATAGATAGATAGATAGATAGATAGATAGATAGATAGATAGATAGATAGATAGATAGATAGATAGATAGATAGATAGATAGATAGATAGATAGATAGATAGATAGATAGATAGATAGATAGATAGATAGATAGATAGATAGATAGATAGATAGATAGATAGATAGATAGATAGATAGATAGATAGATAGATAGATAGATAGATAGATAGATAGATAGATAGATAGATAGATAGATAGATAGATAGATAGATAGATAGATAGATAGATAGATAGATAGATAGATAGATAGATAGATAGATAGATAGATAGATAGATAGATAGATAGATAGATAGATAGATAGATAGATAGATAGATAGATAGATAGATAGATAGATAGATAGATAGATAGATAGATAGATAGATAGATAGATAGATAGATAGATAGATAGATAGATAGATAGATAGATAGATAGATAGATAGATAGATAGATAGATAGATAGATAGATAGATAGATAGATAGATAGATAGATAGATAGATAGATAGATAGATAGATAGATAGATAGATAGATAGATAGATAGATAGATAGATAGATAGATAGATAGATAGATAGATAGATAGATAGATAGATAGATAGATAGATAGATAGATAGATAGATAGATAGATAGATAGATAGATAGATAGATAGATAGATAGATAGATAGATAGATAGATAGATAGATAGATAGATAGATAGATAGATAGATAGATAGATAGATAGATAGATAGATAGATAGATAGATAGATAGATAGATAGATAGATAGATAGATAGATAGATAGATAGATAGATAGATAGATAGATAGATAGATAGATAGATAGATAGATAGATAGATAGATAGATAGATAGATAGATAGATAGATAGATAGATAGATAGATAGATAGATAGATAGATAGATAGATAGATAGATAGATAGATAGATAGATAGATAGATAGATAGATAGATAGATAGATAGATAGATAGATAGATAGATAGATAGATAGATAGATAGATAGATAGATAGATAGATAGATAGATAGATAGATAGATAGATAGATAGATAGATAGATAGATAGATAGATAGATAGATAGATAGATAGATAGATAGATAGATAGATAGATAGATAGATAGATAGATAGATAGATAGATAGATAGATAGATAGATAGATAGATAGATAGATAGATAGATAGATAGATAGATAGATAGATAGATAGATAGATAGATAGATAGATAGATAGATAGATAGATAGATAGATAGATAGATAGATAGATAGATAGATAGATAGATAGATAGATAGATAGATAGATAGATAGATAGATAGATAGATAGATAGATAGATAGATAGATAGATAGATAGATAGATAGATAGATAGATAGATAGATAGATAGATAGATAGATAGATAGATAGATAGATAGATAGATAGATAGATAGATAGATAGATAGATAGATAGATAGATAGATAGATAGATAGATAGATAGATAGATAGATAGATAGATAGATAGATAGATAGATAGATAGATAGATAGATAGATAGATAGATAGATAGATAGATAGATAGATAGATAGATAGATAGATAGATAGATAGATAGATAGATAGATAGATAGATAGATAGATAGATAGATAGATAGATAGATAGATAGATAGATAGATAGATAGATAGATAGATAGATAGATAGATAGATAGATAGATAGATAGATAGATAGATAGATAGATAGATAGATAGATAGATAGATAGATAGATAGATAGATAGATAGATAGATAGATAGATAGATAGATAGATAGATAGATAGATAGATAGATAGATAGATAGATAGATAGATAGATAGATAGATAGATAGATAGATAGATAGATAGATAGATAGATAGATAGATAGATAGATAGATAGATAGATAGATAGATAGATAGATAGATAGATAGATAGATAGATAGATAGATAGATAGATAGATAGATAGATAGATAGATAGATAGATAGATAGATAGATAGATAGATAGATAGATAGATAGATAGATAGATAGATAGATAGATAGATAGATAGATAGATAGATAGATAGATAGATAGATAGATAGATAGATAGATAGATAGATAGATAGATAGATAGATAGATAGATAGATAGATAGATAGATAGATAGATAGATAGATAGATAGATAGATAGATAGATAGATAGATAGATAGATAGATAGATAGATAGATAGATAGATAGATAGATAGATAGATAGATAGATAGATAGATAGATAGATAGATAGATAGATAGATAGATAGATAGATAGATAGATAGATAGATAGATAGATAGATAGATAGATAGATAGATAGATAGATAGATAGATAGATAGATAGATAGATAGATAGATAGATAGATAGATAGATAGATAGATAGATAGATAGATAGATAGATAGATAGATAGATAGATAGATAGATAGATAGATAGATAGATAGATAGATAGATAGATAGATAGATAGATAGATAGATAGATAGATAGATAGATAGATAGATAGATAGATAGATAGATAGATAGATAGATAGATAGATAGATAGATAGATAGATAGATAGATAGATAGATAGATAGATAGATAGATAGATAGATAGATAGATAGATAGATAGATAGATAGATAGATAGATAGATAGATAGATAGATAGATAGATAGATAGATAGATAGATAGATAGATAGATAGATAGATAGATAGATAGATAGATAGATAGATAGATAGATAGATAGATAGATAGATAGATAGATAGATAGATAGATAGATAGATAGATAGATAGATAGATAGATAGATAGATAGATAGATAGATAGATAGATAGATAGATAGATAGATAGATAGATAGATAGATAGATAGATAGATAGATAGATAGATAGATAGATAGATAGATAGATAGATAGATAGATAGATAGATAGATAGATAGATAGATAGATAGATAGATAGATAGATAGATAGATAGATAGATAGATAGATAGATAGATAGATAGATAGATAGATAGATAGATAGATAGATAGATAGATAGATAGATAGATAGATAGATAGATAGATAGATAGATAGATAGATAGATAGATAGATAGATAGATAGATAGATAGATAGATAGATAGATAGATAGATAGATAGATAGATAGATAGATAGATAGATAGATAGATAGATAGATAGATAGATAGATAGATAGATAGATAGATAGATAGATAGATAGATAGATAGATAGATAGATAGATAGATAGATAGATAGATAGATAGATAGATAGATAGATAGATAGATAGATAGATAGATAGATAGATAGATAGATAGATAGATAGATAGATAGATAGATAGATAGATAGATAGATAGATAGATAGATAGATAGATAGATAGATAGATACGAATCCAAAGGCTGTGGTAACGAAGCACATAACGCTCAAAACAGTAGTGAGATACTGAAAGGAGACGTGCTGCCAAAGGTACAGCTTAAGCTCAGCCTTGAAAACCGTTATTGGTGAACTACATCTCATTATCACAAATGAGGTGGGCAACTGGCGAGCATTTGGTGCAGATGATGAAGCATAGGAAATGCTTAATGCAGAATCGCTCCTGAAGAAGCACTACGAAATAAAGCACCTCTTGAGGAAAGCGGAAGATTGGGTGGTGGAATCGGAGAGAAACTCGAAGGCTCCTATGGAGCTGAAAATGCTTCAAGGGGTTCCGCTGTTAACATCTGGTGCTTTGCAGCTCCTTCGCTACTTGTTCGATCAGAGCTCCATGGTTACTACTGCCATGCTCGTTCAGAGGAGCAACGAAATGAAACTGGAACTGCGACGAGTGTGCCCTGCGCTCGTCCCTACGAAACACCAGTGCACGACATCGCCCGGTCACATGTCTCACAAATGATTCTGCAACAACTGGACGAAAAATATTTTTAAAGCCGTGACCTATTTAGACCCCTACAATCCCTGTCCGCTTGAGCCAACGCTTTCCAACAATCTCGACGGACTTGTTTTCGAGAACTCTTCTGGTAGAAAGAACAGCCTTGGCGACAGCCTCATGCAACGATTTCATCCCCTCCACAACTTTTTGCAGGCAGAAGGAAACCTAAGCATGTCTTAATGGCTATCGTGTTCAGATTTCGACGCTTTTTACTATGTCTGTCAGAATAAACTATGGGCTGCGAAATTATTATTATTATCATACGTGACATAATATTACAAAATATACATAATCACATTCAATCAAGAAGGTGATTAAGTAGCCCGATTGAATAGTCTCGATTGAATATGAATATGAATATTATTATGTTACATCAAGAAATCGGAGGTGGCGCTGACTCTGGCGTGCACTTCGAATTGAAGTTCTTGGTTCGGTTCCATCCCACCCAACAGGTTCGATCCCTCCTGGGTTCAGACCTTCTGAGACGAGGTCGAATACGCATTCAATTGTCTCCGCAAGATGCTGTGGTAGAAGGATGCATGGGACGTCCCAAACAAGGACTGGGTAACGTCGGCCTTTACTCAAGCTCGGTATTCATAACAATAGACCACGATTCGCAATAAACACGAAGAGGATTTACGAATTTCAATCAAAACGCGCTCGTTTATCCCTATACAAGCCCCAATTGCAAAATTTCGGTGGATCTGGATATTCTCAGGTGAGGGAGAGTGGCGGGGCTAAACACCTTCTTCTGCGGAGCTGACCGCTAGGGAAGTGGGTGGACAGAGAGGACACCAATTTTAAGAAGGTAATGCGTTTTGAGAAAACAGAGACGCTGAGTAGATCTCGAAGCGGATGTGATTGGCAATGTCAACGGTGAGAGCGGGGGCAACAGCGACGTAGTTGCCTATGCGAGGCGATCATCGAGCAGCGGCATTCTGAGGATAGTGGCACTGAAGAGTGCAGAGCGGAACAGTTTAGGCTCAACAGCCCTACCATAGTAACGGTCCGGGCATGCAAAGAAATGCCTCTGCTTCCACCCAGTTTGGGGGGGGGAGTAGATAGCAATGCGACTGGAGACCAAAAACTCTCGCTGGTTCAGGTCACAGCTAACGCTACTTCAGGGTGTTCACAAGAAGAGGTAACTTACCGAATGCGGGAATAAGGTCATGCCAACGCGTTAGCAGAAGAGTTGCGGCTCTTGTAAGCAAACACAGTATGTCGGGCAACTGTAGACCCACACCAACCACGCGACTGCATTGAGGTGAGGTATGGATAAGAGTGCGATAAGACGATAAACGACGACGAGAACTTTCGGGAAGCGAATTCAGATCGAGGGGATAATTTCTGCTGTTCGGGTGGGAGTGAGGGCGTGTGGACGAGAGGCGGCGCAATCAAAGCGCACCTGCCCCAACTGGAACGAGTTAGAGGACACGGGATATTCGTCGGCTATCGCTGACACATCGACGGAATAGCCCTATCGCGTTACAAGCAAGAACACCCACACACGTGTGCAGCTACGGCATATCAGGTGCAGGTATAGGAACAGCAGAACTGCAGTCCCGACAGAGCAACAGGCATACAGAGGAGCAAGGGGACGACAAAGGAGGTCGCGCCACAATCTGTTACACAGCCATCAGCCAGAGGTCATTAGTATCAGCGCCAAGTTCGGCTCACGGAGCTCCTCGAGAACACGAGCACCTACATCAGCCCGGCTGCTGACGCTGAAGAGCACCAGTGTCCGGTCAGCGCGTCCGAGGGAAGGAGCGCCATGCCGGAGATGGAAAAGAGGATTGCGCAACGGGTCATCCATAACCTCGCCGCTGTCGTATCCGCAACACGCAAGCCCATTTCAGACACAAGCCTAGTGTCTTCGAGTTTCCGTGGAACGCGTATGGGCCTTCACCCGTACGCTTTCGCAGGAGGCTGTGTCTGCAGAGTAACGAAGTCACTGCCCTTGTCGTTTTACACACGCGCTCCTTTCAATTTGTTGTATTTTCACTACTACGGTAACTTTTCTACACTACACACTGCCGTCGCTGAAGGTAATTGTTCCCTTAGGCGTTCTCGCTCTCACTTCAACAGCCTCGAGAGTGGTGTTGTGGGCGGTGAGATTGGGACCTGAAGTTGCCTAAATTACAGCACAAGATGCTAGGTGGTTCAGTGGGTGCAGCATTAGTAGACGAGCGCTAGCCGTAAAGACGCGTTTACTCGAGCAGGTATCTTGAGCAGTGACTACAGCGAAGCTCGCCCGCGCACATTTTGGCAGGGTGGGACTAGTGTAAGTGGTGAGAATCGTCGGCAGCGAGGATAAGCGGAGAGTGGAACAATTAAGGAAGGGGAGTGGAGTAGTGAAGAAATCAGGATCTTCAAATCCGTCGCTAGGTCCTTCTTCTTGAGGACGCTACCCCTCAAGAAATGCGTAAATCATGTCACTAAAACTCCGCCACTATCATTATGTGCTTTGAGTTACTCAGCTGTTGCGTCGTAGCGAATGAGGCCAATGGCCGGATGGTCCGTCTTCTTACACGGGAGCACGTCATTTTCATGTTTTCCCTTTGCGACTAGATATTGCGCTCTAGTGAACACCGTATTCCGTGAACGCAATTCCCACCTCATCTCATACTACATACAGTGGGACCTCCAAGTTTCAGATGAACCTTGTCGTTGTGAAGGATCACGACCGAAGCATTGTCACAGATCCGAAGATCGTGCCGTATGTCACCCCACAGCATTGACCGCTGGTCTGCACCTCTAATATCATCCCTCCGAGGGTGCAGCAGGTTGACCTATGTGGTGCTGCAAGAATCAGGTGGTGGCGAATGAAAGAGAAGGAAGCAGCTGTGATTTCTCGCGTACGGTTACCGACAGTCACGACTGCCGATGAAACTTGGAAGAGAGGAACTGACGCGATACGCGAAGCAGCACAGTCGGAACTCGGCATTACGAAGCCTCGACGACGCAAGGTCGACAAGCAGGCATGGCTGTGGACAGACGGGGCCCGACGAGGTGGCGGCTGGCGGAAGTCAAAGTTTTAGCACTCTGCTGAGTGGTTGGCGAAGTTTTTTAATCAGGTTGTAGCGGAGAAGAAGGTACCTGAGTGTTGTATGAGGATTCCGATTGGGAAGGGCAGTCCTGAAGACTGCTCCAGTTACCGTCCGATTCGTTTGCTAGAACAGCAGAGCAAACGATGAAGATCTTTGAGCGAATTGTCGATGGACGATTTCGTGACTTTGCTCAGCTGTCCAACAGTCAATGTGGCCTCGTAGTTGGTTGTGGGACCATTGATGTCATACACGCTGCCCGCCTCTTGGTGGAGAAGCATCGCGAGGAACAGAAGCCGGTTCGTATCGCATTTCTCGACCTAGAGAAGACGTGCGATCGCTTACCGCGTGAGGTTATATACGCCTTGCGACAAACACGGCGTTCCTGAAGAACTTGTATTGTGGGTTCGGATGCTTGTCATGGATGTCATCACACAAGATCTTCAAAAGCCCGTCTCTTGGACGCTGCTTTATGCTGATGACGTAAAGCTCGCTAACGAAGATAAAGGATGAACTCGAGCGGGAGCTGCGAGGTAGTGTCATCGCTTGGAGCGGTTTGGACTCTTCTGGTGTCATGACACCAGAATTGCGGATCCCTACGAGGCGGGACAAACGCTGAAGAAGAAGAAGAAGAAGAAGACTTGATGTCGCGTTCTGATTATTGCTCTGACGTGCCCTATAGGGTCTGATCCTGGCAGCACGTAGTATTGGCAATAGTAGTGGTAGGCCTAGTTATATCAGGAACTTGATGAGACCTTGAAAACGAATAGTGCCGGCATCATCGTAGTGAAAGTGTCGTCCCACTCGGAGAGCGTGAAGGTGTTAGATGCTTGAGCAGAAAGCCGTCACCGATCGTTGCTTTGGTCTGATAAGGCTTTGGAATACGACTTGAATGGGTGGAAACAGAGAGCATAATTAAGTGCGCGACAGCGCTGGTCTGACCGAGGTTTCTGTAGTGAAAATAGAAGACGAATAAGGAAGGATTCAACTTCGGCCAATAAAGATGCGCCTTAAATACATCGTGTTGGTACAGTATGAACAATAAAAGAAGGGCTAATGCTACAAGTATGGTTCCCAACTCAAGGTAAGCTTTTGCGATACTATTTTGATAGGATGTAGGGCCGTGTGAGCGGAGTCCAGAACTACGGTTAGTTTTTGCTGAACGCTTTTCTAAAGACCTAAAAAAGAGGTGTGAAAACGTGTGCGCAAT
This sequence comes from Heligmosomoides polygyrus bakeri, assembly GCA_947359475.1. NCBI lineage: Eukaryota > Metazoa > Nematoda > Chromadorea > Rhabditida > Heligmosomidae > Heligmosomoides > Heligmosomoides polygyrus. The sequence continues at coordinate 13,609 of CANAIB010000170.1, forward strand.
TCTCGTCATCCTCTATAACACCCCACTAGGTGTGCCTCGGCGGCGCAGTCCGTAAGAGTGTCGCCTCATAGGAGAGCACCGGCGGGTTTCTGAATTCGAGTCCGCGTACTGCCACTACTTTTGCAGATCTTAGTTTGTTGTTAGTACGCTTTCTCATAGTCACATAAGTCTATATTAGACCATCAATGCTTACAGCAAACCAAGGCTGTCTATTTGCGCCTTAATATGTGCTAGTTTTCCAACGATTCGTATCTGCACCATATCATTTCTCTGGAAATAAAAAGTCCTGCCTTGCTCTTCCCTTTTAGTCAACAGCTATGGTGCAAAGCTATGAAACAATTAAAACACAAGCGCGTGTCACACCAGCAGCATCTCATACAATACCGCCCGCGTCGCGCGGTCAAAAAGACGGTTTGCGACGGAAAAATCCGTCGCAAACCGTCGCATGCTCATAACTCCTTTAATTTTGAGTTGTTTCAGAAACTATTGGCACCATTCGATTCGTCTCCTCGAGATCTACAAAACCATGTATGAAACTTTACCAGACCACAGCGTTTTCGCCGTGGGTGGCCTAAAAAAATAACTGCAGCAGGCTTTTGCGATTGGAGCACCTTATTTTCCAGGACGTGCACGTGACATGCAGTGTTTTCGGAGTATCTCAAACATGGCGTGCGTTGTCAGTGCTCTGTCATGCCTGGAATGTTCCGAGAGTGCGCCGTGCACAATGCATATGAGATCGAACCTATCAAACGAATGGGCGGAAGCATGCCCACTGGGTTTCTTTCTTCGCTTGATGGAAAATGTAAAGCTTTCAAGACTATCTTGCACCGTTTGGAGAACTTTATGAGAAATTTCCAGCCGTCCTACTTAGGAGTTGCTCCAGTCAGTCCGATGAGCCTTTGGTGTGCGCCGCGTGCAATGCGTATAGAGATGAACCTATCAATCGAATAATCGAATGGGTTCAACTGGTAGAGTGAGCGTTTGGGGAGTTCTATCATAAATTTCCAGCCGCCCTACTAAGGAATTGCTCTAAGGCTGTCCAGCTAGCCTTCGGAGTGCGCCGTGAACAATGCATACAGAGTCGAATCTTTCAATCGAGGGGGCGTCCGCTTGCAAATTGCACGCGTGGACGTGTTCGGAGCGCAATAACTCTTTCAAGTTCAAATCGTTTCAGCTGCAACTCATGGGTCTCGTAGGCAGTAAAACGGTCTAGTAGAACGCTAATGTAGAACGGTGTAGCTTAGGAAGAGGCAATGTTACAGGGGTGCGAAAATGCAGGTGAGGCTTGTGGGACACATTTTTTTCCGATTTCGGTGGACCACTGCGGGAAGACCCGGCGAGCAAACGGTCTTGATATGCGTGTGCGAACAGAGCGCTTAAGGTACTTCACAACGACGTGCTCAGAACTCCTCGGCTTTCTAAACTGCCTTAGCCTCAGCTGCCAGTTTAAACCACCGGAAGATAGCGGTTAGAGTTTCTTGCACTCTTACTCGCACAGGCTTGATTGTTCGACACTCTCAGTGGCACCGTTCTGTTCAGCATGAAAAGCGCTATCGAACGGTTCCAATTTCTTGCGATTGTGGGAATATCGGTTTTTTGGCAATTTCGTATCAAAGGCGAGGCGGCTCAACGGCGCGGCAGAAGGGCAATGACGTCATCGGAAACCGATGTCTTCGAGTTGGGCCGTGCTTGATACCGTTCGATAGAGCTTTTCATGCTGAATTGAACAGTGTACTGTGAGTAGGGAAAACTGTAATATGGGCGAGTAAGAGCGAGGAGAACATCGACCGTTATTGTGCTAAATTGCACGCGCGGGCGTGTTCTGAGCACGATAACTCTGTCATGTTTGAACCTTTCCAGTTGCAGCTTGAGAGTTTTGTAGGCAGCAAAATGTTCTAGCGCTGCGCTGAAATACAGCAATGTAGCTTATGATAGGGCAAAGTTACAGCGGTGCGAAGATGCAGATTAGCCTTGCGTGGCGCAATTTTTTCCAAATTCAGTCGACGCCTGCAAGAACACGCGGAGAGCTAACGGCCTACAAATGCGCCAGTGAGCAGAACACTTAAGGTTCTTTAAGAGAATGTTTTAACAATTCCCTATCTGATTAAACTGCCTTAGCACCAGCTGCCATTTTCGGGCGGCGGAGTTTTAGCGTTGATGTTTCCTGCGCCATTATTCGCCCAGATTTGAGTGTTCGACATTCGCAGTGGTGCCGTTCTGTTCAGCATGGAAAGCGCTTTCGAATCATATGAATCTCGACCAATTTCAGAAAGATCGATTTTTTGACAATTTCCCATCGAGGACGGGGGCGCTCCAGGCCGAGCCTGCGCGAACGATGACGTCATCGAAAATCGATGTTTTCGAAATTGGCCGAATTTTCTCGTCCAAAACCATCTAGGGGTTATTTGGCAAACATGGCGTGCGTTGTCAGTGCTCTGTCATGCCTGGAATGTTCCGAGAGTGCGCCGTGCACAATGCATAAAAAAAACTATCAATCGAGCGAGCGGAAGCGGTTCAAATGTCGGGCTAAACATCAAAGCTTACCCTCTTTAGGTGCTTTAGTGTACACACTCACTGCAGCTTATTCAAATTAAGAGGTTTTAAGAAGTGAGAAGAGAGAGTGCGCCGTGCAAAATGCATATACGATAGAACCGTGTTTGAAATTAGATTAGATTAGAAATTTCCGTCCGCCCTACTCAGGAATTGCTGTACTCTGTTCCGGGAGGCTTTAGTGTACGCTGTGAACAATGCGTATAGAATAGAGCATATCAATGGAGTGGGGCGATCACTCGCAAATGCACGCGCGAGCGAGTTCGTAGCGCAATAACTCTGTCAAGTTCAAATCGTTTGGGCTGCAACTCGAGGACTTTGTAGGCAGTACAAGGTTCTTGATGTGTTCTAAAGCACAACGGTGTAGCTCATGGATGGACTAAATTACAGCACTGCGAAAATGCAGGTGAGGCTTGTGCGACCCAAATTTTTCCGATTTCGGTCGACCATTGCGCGAAGACACGGCGAGCCAACGGCATGCAAATGCGTAGACGAGCGGAACACCTAAGGTGCTTTAAGACGGTATGCTCGCCACTCCCCAGCTGCCTAAACTGCCTCAGCCCCATCTGCCATTTTAGTGCGGCGGACTTAGCAGTTGAAGTTTCCTGCCCTCTTACTCGCCCATACTTTTGTTTTCGACACTTCCAATAGCACCATTTTGCTCACCACGAAAAGCTCTATCGAAAAGTATAACTATCGACCAATTTCCAAAAAATCGGTTTTTTTTGACAGTTTCCCATCGAGGACGAGGGCGCCATTGGCCAGGCCGGCACGGACGATGACGTCATCGAAAACCGATGTTTTCGAAATTGGCCAAATTCCCTCGTGCAAACTTCGTCCAAAATCATCCAGGCGGTTATTTTGGGCGCTGATTACGAATCCGACGTCCGTTTTTGAAAATTCCGCCGATTTCAGTAGGTCACTTCCCGTTTGAGGGTGATCGGGTCAGGATCACCGGTCACCCTCGGTTATCGGTATGGGCGGTCTCCTGTAATAGCCCGAATGAACTTCGGCATCCTGCTCGGCACCCCGAATAAGTCCCCGTCCCTATACGAAGTTTGAGCAAAATCGGTGATCCTTACCCGACCACCTCCAATTATCCAGAAGAATATCCATAACCTACAGAAATCGGCGGAATTTTCAAAGACGGACGTCGGGTTCGTAATCAGCGCTCCAAATAACCCCTAGATGGT
>CANAIB010000171.1:0-17298 GCA_947359475.1 Heligmosomoides polygyrus bakeri
AGGGCAAGGGTTACTCAGGGTGCCGGATACGATGCCGAAGTCGCCGATTATGCCAGGAAACCACCAATACCGAAAACTGAGGGTGGTCAGTGATCTTGACCCTACCAATCTCAAATGGCTGTAACTTGCCAAAATCGGCGGAGTTTCTAAAAACGGATGTCGGATTCATAATCAGCGCCCCAAATAACCTCTAGATGATTTTGGACGAGGAAATTTGGCCAATTTCGAAAACATCGATTTTCGATGACGTCATCGTCAGCGCAGGCTCGGCCCAGAGCGCACCCGTCCAGGATGAGAATTAGTTAAAAGATCGATTTTTCTGAAACTGGTCGAGATTTATATTGTTCGATAGAGCTTTTCAGGCTGAAGCTAATGGTGCTATTGCGAGTGTCGAAAACTCTAAAATGGGCGAGTAAGGGCGCAGGTAACTTGAACCGCTAGTTCCGCTTCCCTAAAACGGCAGCTGGGGCTAAGGCAGTCTAAACAGCTAGGAAGCTGTGAGCATGTCGTCTTAAAGCACTTGAGGTGTTCTGCTCGCGCGCACATTTGTAGGCCGTTAGCTCTCAGCGCCTTCCCGCTGAGTTCGACTGAAATCGGAAAAATATGTCACTCAAACCTCACCGGCACTTTCGCAGCACTGTAACTTAGTCCATTCGTCAGCTACACCGTTGTGTTTAGATCACGCCAAGAAACTTGTGCTCCCTATAATGTCCTGAAGTTGCAGTCGGAAAGATTCGAACTTGATAGAGATATTGCGCTGCAAACTCGCCCGCGCCTGCAATTTAGCACAACAACGGTCGATGTTCTCCTCGCTCTTACTCGCCCAGATTACAGTTTTGTCTGCTTCTAATAACACCGTTCAATTCAGCATGAGAAGCTCTATCGAATGGTATCAAGCATGGCACAATTTGAAGACATCGATTTTCGATGACGTCACCGTCCGCCTGCCGCGGGCCGCGGTCTCCAGCGGCCTCGTCCTCGATGGAAAACCGCCAAAAGTCGATGTTCCCGAAATCAGTCGAAATTGATACCATTCGATAGCGCTTTTCATGATGAACAGAGTGGTACCATAGCGAGCGTCGAAAACTCAATTATGGCCGAGTAAGAGCGCAAGAAGCTCTAACTGCTATCTTCTGCCGCTTCAAACTGGCAGCTGAAGCTAAGGCAGTTTACGCAGCTGAGGTGTTCAGAGCATGTAGTCGTAAAGTACCCTAAATGGCCTGTTCGCCGACGCGTTTTGAGGCTGTTAGCTTCCCGCGTCTTCCCGCAGTGGTACACCGAAATCGGAAAAAATACGTCACACTAGCCTCACCTTCATGTTCGCACCCCTGTAACATCGCCTCTTCCTGAGCTACCCGCTCTACTTTAGCGTACTATTAGACCGTTCTACTGACTACAAGACCCAGTAGTTGCAGCCGAAACGATTAGAATTTGACAGAGTTACTGCGCTCTGAAAACGCCCGCGCGTGCAATCTGCGAGCGGTTGCCCCACTCGATTGATAGGTTCGATTCTATATACATTGCTCCCGGCGCACTCCTAAGTCTCGCCGGAAACAGTACAGCAAATCCGGAGTAGGGCGGCTGCGAATTTCTGATAAAAACTCTTCAAACGCCCACTCTACAAGCTGTCGCGCCCAGTCGATTGATAGGTTCGATCCTATATACATTGTGCACAGCGCACTCCAAAGTCTCGTCGGGACAGAGTACAGCAATTCCTGAGTAGGGCGGCTGAGAATTTCTCATAAAACTCCCTAAATGCTCACTCTACAAATGTCCCCCCCCCCTCGATTGATAGGTTAGGTCCTATATGCAGTGTGCACGGCGCACTCCCAGAGGATTCCTGACATGACAAAACACTTCACGCCATGCTTGAGATGCTCCGAGAACATGCAAGTCCTGGAATATAAGCTTCTCCAATAGCAAAAAGTCTGCTCCAGCCATCTTTGACCACCCACTGTGAAGTTGCGGTGGTTTGGCGAAGTTGTATACATGGTTGTGTAGATCTCGAAGAGACGAGTCGAACGGTACCAATCGTTTCTCATAAAACCTCAAATTGGAGGAATTTGAGCCTGCAACCTTTTCGGCGCCTTGCGGCCGACAACTCGTCCGCGGCCGGCCTTCTCAATGGGGCGCAAGTTTTCAATTTTGGCCACTTTTGATCTTTCATATGAAGTGTATACACCAAACGATAGAGCTCGATCTCCTGTGCTCAAATATACTCTTGGTTTATCAAATGGATGACATTTGGGCGAGTTATAGCAAAAAGACGCAAAAACCGCAAAAGTGCGGTTTTTTCGGCGTCTATTCAAAAGACGCGTCCGGTACTGTACTTGGATGGATAGCAGCTGACTGGCCCTTCCATAGCTACTAACCAAGGTTGTTAGCAGCCTCATTGGACGCTTGTTTAAATGTTATTGAGATCTGAAAGGCTGAAAGCTGCTACCCTACGAAAGCCACTCTTTCCAATTTTTATTCTTCCCCTGAGAAAAACCAAAAATTGGAAAGAACGGTTTGGTAGGGTAGTAGCGTTTAAGCGGTTCCCTAATAGTAAGCAATCATTTACCAATTTACACTGTGGATACGCCCTTAAAACCTTTTCAACTTTGAGCGTGAAGGATGCACATACGCTAACCTTCACAGCATAGCTAATTGTGTAGAATTGTGGTGACAGCTATTCACCGCAACTGGAAATCATCTCATCATCTCAACTCTCTCGGTTGACAGTCAGTCGGAAAACAGATGCCTGAATTTGTGGTGCAGTAGCCAAGGTATGTAGCCTCTTATCGAGAAACGCGGTAGTCTGAAGGAGCTAGAGAAGGGAAGCCCTCCGGACCCCTCCCATTTCGGGTTCGATTAATTCGATTCATTTCAGAGTGTGGAAAACAGAAAGAGTTCTTTCCTCCTTGACATAAACCATTCAAAATATAAATGGTAATTCAAGAGTCAAGCTCATGCATTAGTTCGACAATTTCGTCATACATGGACCTCTGGGCAGTTACCCAGTTGCTTATCAATTGCAAAATACAGATCAGGACCAGCATACCCTCTGACGACGAATTAAGAATTGCTTCGATGAGATGCTGCTTGAAACGGCTTGCACGCCTGAGGGATCCTTGCTCTTGGTCAGTTCGAAACCTGAAAGGCATAAAACATCTGAGGAATTTATACTGCTTCAAGTCTCCTCAAATCTGTAAGTTGGGTACGTGACCATGGTTGGTAAAGTACTCATAGAACGATGCCGACGGTTAACGATAGTGACCGTTGGCAATCGAATGCGAGAGGTCGCAGAGGCTTCAATCTTCTTCGGTCACCAGCAATTGATGGACTGCACCTTTCGACTTGGTCTAGTTCACGGAGTTCTGCAGGCTCACGCTTGCAGAATTTAAAGCAGCAGATTGGGGCAACGAGACGACAGCGACAGCGCTCCAATATGAAGAGATTTCATTGTGAGCCTGGATACGCTCCAGCAAAAGATAGTACAAAAACTTCACGTTTCGTGCTGATCAGTCAACATTACGCTTAGCACGACAAGGGAGCTTCTCGTCCTCTATTGCCCGTTAGATAGCGACTATTGCGGCGCATCCTGAGCTCTCTTCAGAGAACACGGTGCAGACCATTCACAGTTCCTTTGTCACTACGTAGTCCGTTGCAGACAGAGTATCATTACAATTAGTGTTCAAAGATTCTTCTGCTGATATGTGCCTCACCACAATTTCACTACTTGAGTTACTGTTAATGTCCTTCTCTTGTTATTCGGGGTTGCCACGAGCAGGTAGTGGTAAATGCGTCTTGCAAAGTGCTGTCAACGGACAAGGAGACTTGCATCAGCTCTTAGGTTTACTATTCTATTTCTATTTCCTAACCTGAACCCTGCTCTGCGTATAAATGTCCCAGTTGGCAGAGACTCGTGACTCCGATTATCTTGATCTAAGTGGTGTCGAAATATGCCGTTGTCCTCTAAAACTTACTTGTATCACTGCATCTGACGCAAGCAAAAAAGCTAGTGCTGAAAATAGTAAAATGAATAGAAAATTGTCAAAATTTAACATAGACGTGATTGCTAAAGATAAAGGAGCGGCTTTAAATTTTATTTATTTATTTATGGCGTAGAACAAAGTCTAGCATCAATGATGTTGAAAAGGGAACGAACAAAAAATTTCTAGCACAAAACATAACAATTAACAATCACTGTTAAACGATGCATGAGTAGTAGCATATCTTCGAGCACTTCCCGGAATTCAACATGTAGTAAATAAGAGCTGGACGACGCTCAGTACGCATGACAAGCCTTTATCTACTTCACGGCACTCGGCAATTGTTTGTGCTAGGAGGTATCCCTTTTCTCCATATTCGCCGAATTATATAGGTCGTCGCGTAGTCCTCTACCGTCAGGACGTGTCAGAAACCGAAGATGTTATGCTATTTGGACAGCAACTGTGCGGATACTCCCACCGAACAGATGAAAAGAGAAAGATTACTGGACCGCCTGATTTGCAGGAAGAGTGGTTTCCTACTTATTCCCAACGGCGCAGTCCCCTCCGCGGATTTCACTCAGAAATGGCCTTCCACTTTGTATGGGATGGGAGGCTTTCAAGGCGGGATCGACTTCACGAGTTGCTTTTCCATTTGACAGTGACTGCGACTGGTCTCATTGTTTGCCCTCGACATTTCTGCCAGTAAATTTATCGATAGGCTTGACGCTTCGTGTTGCACACAGGCGCACCCTTCGTAAGACATTGGACACCAACAAAAGATCCAGACGCATTAACTGATTTGAGGAGGATTGAATCCAAAACTGCGAAGCCTCTTTCACTCTAAGGTCCTCTGTCTGGTGGCAGTGGATTCAGTTATAGCTTTTCTATGCTTCATTTTCCCATGACATTGCTTCTTCATCCTAACGTGCAAAGGTTGCCCCGCTTCCACGGTGTGTTCCCCACCTTAGGAGTGGCAGATCAGGAAGATATATGGTGCACTACCTTCTTTACTAGCATAGCGGAGCATAATGTTGAAGCACAGTGTCCTCTGGAGATAGTCACATAGACTGCCACGGACTAACCAGTGAACAATCTGAAGAGCGTGTGCGAACCGCCGATTCCACGCATACGGACAGAGTCGCCTTCCCCTCAGAGGTAACGAAATACAAGTATCTCGACCCGAATACGACAACAGAGCGGAAATACAGATGGCGGAGTTACGGTTGGTGAAAGATCACATCACTGCATTGACCGGTTAGCATTGTGGGTAACGTAGGCGTCTCATGAGCTGCCGTTCAAGGATTTGAATCATGTGCGGATCTTTATTTTGCGTTTTTGTATGACTCGTTGCACTGCGTTGCATGCGAATGATGTAGGCGGTAATAATCACCCTTCATCCTAGTGAAACATAGGACATTAGCTTTCAACAGAGGTTATTCTCCATAGAAGAGAGAATATATAATGGGTAGTATAGAGTATACGTATTATAGAACACCTAAGTGCTCCGTCGAGACATTATTTGCAATACTGTGCCTCAAGCGGTAGGGGTTTTCTTCAACATTCAAGCTGCTCTTCTCAAAGATGTCTTCCCACCGTTGCTCTTCGATTGCCTCCAATATGTTCTCAATTCTTTCTGCAACCTTCTTTCGATTGGGTAGCAATCAATGGAAAACCAAATTGGAAAGATCACTTCGTCAAAAGACAAGGAACAAATGGAATAATTGAACTCGCATGTAGCCAATCAGGTTGATATATGGACGGCGACAAAGGAGCAATAAGAATATTAATAGTCTGCACGCTCCTCTTCCATCAACCTATTCGTCACCGCCTCCACAACTCAGATGCAAGGTATGAGGTTTGAAAAATGCGAAAGTTTCTATGTGGAGCACGCATCCAACTCCCCCCCCCCCAATTCAAAAAATCTTTATACTCGCGGCGTATTGAGACCACAACATCAGCGCACGATGGCTTGACATCTGTGGAGACGGTTGCGTGAGGGGTTCGGAAAGATTCACCGAGGTCTTGGAGTTGCTCGCTGGAGGCTTGCACAGGCAACAGAAGGGGTGTGGGGCATCTAAACTCTTCCTTCCAAAATTGTTGCTTCAATCGCTCGGCGGAAGAATGTCGAAGGATCAAGCAAGGAAATGATCCAAGGTGTGTGGTCTTTCTAGATACTCGTGCCAAAGCTGCTTCCATCACTCAACAGGGAAGTGAACAGTTGCGTTCTGCATTTCTCGAGCGCAGGGTCAGGCAATGGAAGGAACTCCGTGATGTTGACCATCTAGCTACTTTAGCCAAAGCTTCTCCCTTCATTGGGGAGGGGGAATGTAGAGTAGAATTCCGCACCCTTCGAGTGCAGAGCCGGGCAAAGGAAGGAGCTCCGGAGTGCTGACTCATGACCAACCTCTGCTTTTGGGTACAACTCGAATCCGGGGGTCCAGTTGATGCTGTCATTTAAATCAATAAATCGTCTATTTCGTGCACGCTCACTGCCTATTCTCGCTTCATGTCCTCACGCGTCTGCTGATCAAGGCGAGGGCGAGTCGGAGAAGGGGGGGGGGGGGGGCGTGCGTTCCCTACACGATGCTGCCCGCCACGCACTTCCCCCGCACTGCCCGCGCCGCCCTATTTGGACGAGTTGTGACGCGCGAAAAGCGCGCTGCAGTTGGCGGATTCGTTAACTAGAGTGACGTCGTACAAAAACTTAACAGAGATAGGAGGCGATTGAGGCGCGTTATCCCGCGTTAACTCTGAAGTGCCTCCTGTTTCACTGCGTGCTCGCACTCAAAGGCTATTATATTACAGATTGAAATGATACTCGGAAAAGACGAAGGGCAGGACCGGAGGGGGTAATAAGTGGTTGCAGCCGGGTGACACCAAGTAATCCTGTGTATAGTTGTCCATGTGGCCGTAAGCACATGGCTATGTACCTTTATGGTTATGCGAGCCACTCTGCTATCTTTGTAAAAATAACGTAAACGAATCGACGAACAGCAGTCCGTGCATCGAAGCGAAGTTGAAAACCCCAAAGGTGTCGTGGAGCCATATTTTTGCGCACCCGAGTATCTCGTCCATGGGATTTCCGCATTCTTTTGCTTCTATTGACATGTGTTAATATGAGGATGTGATGTGGACATTTACAGTGTCATGTAGATCATGTGTTGACATGTACTGCGTGAAATATATTAGGTTGGTGAAAAAATCTTGCACTACATCGTATTTTTTCAAAATTTTATTGTTTCTTTTGTGAGCGACTTTAATCTACAAAGTAGTTATCATTTGCATCCAACACCTTCTGCCTTTTGACGGGGAGATCATGACATCCTTTCTTCCAGAATGAAGTCAGCTGTGACTCGAAGAGGTGCTCCACCTCGGATTCCAGTTCAGTTCGGTCGTTGAAACACCTATCCCTTAGGTGTTGTTTGAGAGTTCGAAAGAAGTGATAGTCCGAGGGCGCACAATCTGGCGAATACGAGAGTGGGGCAGCACCTCCCACCGAAGCTCCTGCAACTTCTGGCAAAAGGAGCTTGCAATGGGGGGGGGGGAGAGAGCATTGTTGTGAGGAAGGTAAACATCCCTCCGCCCCCAGCTTGCGCGACATGGCCTCGCTCAGCTTCCACAGCTGTGTAGCGTAGATGTTCGCTGTTACTGCGGTGCCTCGTCGTCAGAAAGCTCACCATAGAGCGTTCCTGGAGAATCCCATCAACAGCACAGTTCTTCTGGTGGATGTCCGCCTTGAGATTGTGGTTCTCCTTGAGGGTGCCACTGGGCCTTCCGAGTATGGTTTACGAGGAAGACCCAGGTTTCATCTGACGACATTCTCGAGAAAGTCCTTATTACGAAAACGAACAAGGAGGGACTGAACGATAGTCAGTCGCGAAGCCTTGTTCGGGTCACGGAGTCAGTCAGTCTTTACTGCAACCGTATTTAAAAGCAAATTGCCACCTATGCGAAATATTCTAAAATGTTTGTGCTACAAATAAGTGGCATTAAACAGTCTTTGGAAGTTCCTGTTAAATCTTGAACGTTTTTCAACATTTTTGGTGCAAGACTTTTTCACCAATCTAATAGATGAGAAAGTGGCGGTGAAGTGTATCGTCGCATTCGCTGTATGCGGATTGGGGGGTCTCTCTCCTAGGCGAAGATTTCTTCGGTGGGCGTTACGGGATATTACGATTTCCTAGCGGTGATCCACCCCAGCTCTAGGATTCCGCTGAAACATGAAGCTGAAGTAAGAAAAAGGAATCAAAACGTCGCCGTCACAGCAGTGCCCCCCCCCCCCCCCCCCTAAGACACATTGAGCTGGGATAGCATATGACCTGTGATAGCATATGAGATAAATTACAGCAGTGTGGTTAACTCAATTTCTTTTTTTCCATCACTATTGAATGAATAGGATTGTCTTGCGCACTTCATTGGCTTTTCTTAGGATAAGAATAAAATTTCCCTGGACAGCAAGTATAACTAATCCCCTACTGCTATTTGGATGTTCCCGCGCGCCTGCTGCAGTATCCCCAAACCTGCACATCCCCAAACCGTTGTCATCGGAGCTCGTTTCTGTCACTGAGCGCGCAAACTTACAAAAACCTCTAGCAAGGATAGGACCGCTCAGCCACCTCTAGGAAGGATAAAGTCCATCCAACCTTCTCGCGTTAGGCCTATGTCACACCATCGCTCACCCCGAGCGAAGCCTAATGATAGGCTCCCATATTGACTCATGCTTCGCGCGATCGATATAAGAGCTTATCATTAGGCTTCGCTCGGGGTGAGCGGTGGTTATGACATAGGCCTTAAACCGCTCTCGTCGCTCATCGGGGAGCGCGCAGCTGGATTCTGCGCTCGAAGAGCGACGAAAGCGGTTTACCGCCGGCATGGGCTCCGGAAGGACTCCGGGTGCAAGCCATCCAAACTGAACTCGAACCGCTCTGTTGCTCAGTTAGTATCACGCATTGATCGAATGTCCACGTAGACGCTGATCCACGACGCAACAGCAGCAACCGCACGCTACAGTATCCCGCAAACCTACACATCAACCCGCAAATCGAACGGCAGTAGGAGGTTAGTTGGGTAAGACCCGCGTCAACAGGTCAGAACTCATCCGAGATGCGCGTTTTGCGACTGCTGGTTTAGCTAAATATCCAACTATCTATTCTATCCAGCCATACAAATACCCATGGGAAGTTATGACCGTCCTAGTCAGAACGTGTCGTCGAAGTCACCTGCCTCTTCAAATAGCTTGGCGTAGCAAAAAAGGTTCACCGCCAGTTTCGCGATCTTCGAAAGACTTCCTTATAAACGGCTGTCGCAAGCAGTCGGAAAAATGAAATGGAACACTCTCCGGCGCGATAGTACGATATCTATCACCACAACCATTTCAACAATGTATTGGTAACACCACACCACTGATACACTTATGGCTGCTTTAGGGCCTCTACAGAGTCTCGCGGCAGCACCCCGAGAACTCATCCATATCGCTCCCGTCGCAGTGGGACCCACGCTGTCACTGTGGTGGAAGCCGCGGCGCGGACGAGTTGTCGCGGAACCGCCGCACGCAAAGGTCCTCGAGTTCACGGCAGCTCTCACCCGCAGAGCCAGGAGCTGCAGGTAGGACCCGCCGGCGGGCGCGATAGATGGGTGTCGATTATGGTCATTTATTTGAGAACATTTTTCTTGGCGAACCTACGTTCTAAGAATATAATAGGTTGGTGCATAATTTCTGTCCATAAAAGAGCTTAACAACTAACAATACAATCACCGTTCGTGTCGACAGATGGAGGCATATGGAAGCCTGCACTCAAAACGTAACGCAAAAAAACCTTAGCACGATGTTAGGTAACCTTAATTGCACTGCGAATCTTCGTGGCCTTCCAACCACAAGATATCCGTGTGAGGTTTAGAGAAAACCCTTGCACAGGAGTGCAAAAACAAAGCAGACCGTTCTTTTTAGTATGAGCTAAAACTGCATAGGACAGACCTCCCGAACTCAACAAGGCATCGGAGAAAACGCTGTCATCACAGGGGCTACCACACTGTCTTCGAGCTGCTTGTCAACCGAGGAGCTTTTAGTGGAGGTAGAACGACTAAAGTGAGAGCAAGCGCAAAATTGTACATAACTGTCAAGTTATAAGGAGCGCCCTATTAGATTTCGGGGCTCACATTCAGGAACTCATTGCTTAGCTTAGAAAACGCTTCTTCACAAAACAAAAAGCGTTTTGCTTACTACACCTCTGACGTTCTTAGAAGTCGCGACTACCGGCAAAAGTACGCAGTGTTGCGTACAACACCTTGCGGCGCTGCACCACCCGCCGTGGTCATGGAGGGTCCGCGGCACTCGCCAGACTCTGCTGCCGGCCTTAGGGGACGTTCAGAGCTCAATCTCTGCGTGATGCGACGTAATGATAATCTCCCTTATCGATTATTCCCGCTACCCTATCGATATAGATACTTATCATTTCGTCGCGTAGCAGCGCGACACTGCTCCGAACAGCTCCTTAAGGAGACATTAAGAGCTCAATCGAGATATAACGGTAAGCTCGCATATCGATTAAGCGAAGCGACGAATCGATATGGGAGTTTATCACTACGTCGCGTCACGCCGCGAGGAAGCTTTGAACGTCCCTTAGTCCTAGCTTAAGGCTCGAGCTCACTTCGCTCCCTTTGCTGCGGCAGCAATGATAAAGGATATCAGAGGCAGCAGCTCGGTGATGTCCTTTATCATTGCTGCTGCAGCAAAGGCAGCGAAGTGTGCTTGAACCTTCATACTTGCGCCGCTGAGCGGCACAGCACGATGATCGAGATAGATACCGACCGGGCGGCGCGAGAAATCGCAATCTATGGCGGTCGTGGTACCGCGCCGCGTCACGATGCAAGTATAAACTAGGGCTTAAGGTCGTTCAGAGCAGTCGTGGTGCGACGCGACGAAGTGATAAGTACCCATAAGTGCGAATAATTGCTATGGGGGATTCACACTGCTGCTATAGTGCGGCGCAACGTCGCGTAGTGGCCAAGTTGATTGATCTGGTCGCTCGACCAATGTGCCCACAATACGTGGTGTCGTCTTGCTCGGCAGCAAAGTATAAATGGGCGTATCATTATGTCGTGTGGCGCAGCAATGAAGCTCTGAACGTCTCCCAAGGGATCGTTTAGTGTGCACTCGACGCGTGATCGACATAGGCGCCTATCATTACAGCGCTTCAAGCCTCGCTTGGACATTGAGCGCTCCTCAAGACGTCTTTTATACTCCCGCCACTGCGCGATTGCAATTAGAGAGGAGAACGTCAGCTACGCGTTGTTCCGAGCTTCTGCGTACTGACTGTGCGCAGAGGATGAGGTCGAGCGTTCTACCCCCTCGTCCCCCTGGCCCGCCCACCCCAACCCCTGGGCTTGCTCGAGAGTCCAGTGGCTGCCTCACAAGATAGTGGAGACGCAGACAATTCCCACGCCTCTGTTTAAAGGCGGGGGGTAGAACGCCACTCCGCCCGCAGAGGATGACGCCTGGAACAGCCCATGTCATTGTCGTTGTCACCTTTTAATCCGGTGCTCAGGTATGCAGGGATCAAATTTTCATGGAGTTTGCAAGCGGCTAGCAAGCCAGAGAGGAAAAAACGCGAGACGTATGTAATTGATTTAAAAGACGTGGCAATGACTGGGAGGGGGGTGAAGGAGATGCTGACAGCCGAAAAGTCCATTAAGAACTAAACGTAAGTAATCCAATCCGCGAAGGTGACGTTGAATGATGCAGAACGGCAATACACCACACAACTATTTGAACTCACACTCATACCTAGCCCATTTAATCGGTATCGAAAAAACGCAAGCTGCATAATGAAGATAGAGAAGCCTACAAGGTACCGTACCCAACCTAGTCGGATTACGCCCAAATTTTATCACATCCATTAGAATTATGGGCCAAAAAGTCCCTGATGAACCTTTTAGCCATAAATTATTATTGCATTTATGGAAAATAAAAACAGAAGACTGAAAGAAACGTTGTTGTAACAAATATAAACACAAAATACTTTAAAAAGGAATAGAACGATAAAGAGAATCGAGCTCATTATAGAGGATACAGGGTGCCGCAAATGTTCTTGGACTCTCCTGTGTCAGGCATACAGGATAATGTATATGATAGATCCGCCTCACTTAACTGAACTTTTATGTATTGTATTGTTGCCTTAGTCGTGCTCTCTTATTGCCAATTTTTCGGGCCTGAACGTGTTCTTATTCAAGAGGACTGATGCAAAAGTTTGCGCACTGATATGGAAAGACTGCACATCGAGGGAGTGCCTGCTGTGGACATCGCTAAAAGGCTTGTTAATTCGAAAAGCTCCGAGATCGGCGGTCACCGCAAAACCCTATCGCAGATCCTTGTTGTACGCATTTAGGAACTATGACGCAATGCACACTAAGGATGACGGGCATTTCCCACGTGTAGAACGAGCTGTTAAACTTTTACTTCGCGCGTAGCGTTTGACCTAGGCTCCTCCCTTTGCAGCCTGCATTGTTCCATGTACGCGTCAGGTTGTATACAATGTAGGAACTTCCACGTCACCTTACGACTAGTCGACCGCTACGTTCTGCTAGGTGGAAGCCCACGACCCCGCCCCTCTTAATGCGAATTGCGCCGGATGTCATACTCTCCTTCCTGCATCGCGTTTGTGAATCAAATTGATGAAGTGGTACCAAAGCGACTTGCATAGTGTTCCTTCTCTACCTGAGTGCCCATCTCCAAGGACTTCAGAATGGCTTCGATTCCGTCGTTGCTGTGTAACGCTTGCACTAATGAGGAAAACCAACAACATTAACAAGTGCCGCATCTGAAAAGAACTTTGCAGCCCCTTTGTCGTGCGATGTTCTTCAAGACTACTACTACGTGCTCTACGATCATTGCTGCAGCAATGTAGGCGTATAACAATGATACTAGTGTGAAGATAACAAATTAAAGGCACCTTAGAATGCAAAAGGGGCACTATTGTTGCCAAGCCATCTGAAAGCAGTCGCAATTATCGTCTCGGTCACAACGACTGCTTTCAAACGGTCGAAGCAGTCTTGCACTGTGAGCCGCAGTATTCCGCAGTGAATCCTGTTCGGGGGTAACTTTAGGTTATCTCTTGTTTTGTACTAACCATAAGCTTCTTTAGTCGATATTAATTGTAAAACAAACGAAATGAATGAAGTGTTGGGATGGAGACAGTATAGTTGTGCTTTTTCGAAAATTTATCGATCGAATGAATGAACGAAAAAACTCGACGTCAAAAATTTCCGATCGAATGATCGAGAGAATTTATTCGAATTCGAAAATTTCCGATCGAATGAAACATCGAATTTATTCGATTTCGAAAATTTCCGAGCGAATGAAACATCGGATTTATTGATTCCGAACGAACGAACGATCGAATTTATTCGATGTCGAAAATTTTCGAACCAATAAACGATCGAATTTATTCGGTGTCGAAAATTTTCGAATAATCGAACAGTCGAATAATCTGTTCGAATGAACGAATAACGTATAACCGTATTTCGCTGTGCATTAAAACGTACCTATAGTAAACAGACCGATTAATATTCCAATTCTGTAAACTGTTGAGGCAGTAGAAGATGATATTGCCATCCCTTTTATGTAATGCGCCATGAAATCTAGTTCTGCATGACATCGTTGAAAATTTGAAGTCCTGGTCTTTTCCGAAACCCCATGATGATTCTATCCACAACGGCCTTCCCTTTTTGCCTTTCCTTTCAAACCTTACGATTAGTTCGTTCATACAACGAGAGATAGATATCGGTGCGAAGAAATTTCTTTCCACGGAGCCCGCCTTTCTTCAAATATGTTTTACAACTCGTTAAACCCAAGGAGTAGGGGGTCACAATGGAACATGGCGCAGCACGCGTTTGGGGGTTTTGTACGCCCGCGATGCCTCCGCAGCCAGTTGCTCGGAGTGCAGATGGGTGGGGGTTGACTCATGCGAGGGAGGTCAGATGTTTGGTTCTTCTGTGCTGCTGCATTTTGCATTTCAACTGATTGGTTGAGATTTGGGGGAATATGACGTCTATACCATTTTCAGAAGTTTTCTGCGCATTTTCCCAGCTACACGCTGTGGTATTCAACATGGTGATGTATTAGGGTGTCCCATAATTTTCGAGGCTATCATACCACCTTTATTGAAGTTATTACAACAAAATAATGATCAAGGGTAGTCAATCGATATATTCTCCATCTGTGGCCACAACCTTTCTCCAACGATTGAGCAGAGAGTTGATTGCATTCTACTAGAAAGAAGCTGGCCTACTGCCGATCCATTCGTCGATTGCGCACTGAAGCTCTTGACGTTGCGGGCATCGTTTGTTCATGGAAAAAGGATCTAAATGCAGCATAGCCACAAGGGATGATATCTGGTGAATGCGCAGGATGTGCCGCAATTTAGATAGACTCCTTCCCCACCTTCTCCTGCGTTCGTTTCGCTCGATGCGGTCGTGCATTATCCACTAACACACGAATAGTACCGAATCTCGGGTCTTGTCAAGCAGCTTACGCTTCGTCTCCAGCATATCTTCAATGAACAAGTCTGCTGTAATCGCCTGCCCATCTGGCAAAAGCGAATAGTGCAGGACTTCTCGACTCGTGAACCAAAATGAAAGCAAGATTCTTCCCATGTGGGAACGGCTTCGGAATTCGTCCTGGTCTTGCGTGCTTCAGAAGCCACTGGATCACCCGTGTGGTGTTATCGTACATGCACCACTTCTCGTCCTGTGCCACAATCGTGCTCAACCATGCAGTCGTTCTAGCGCGGTTGAGGTTATTCTGACAGGTGACCACTCACTCTCCCCTCTGAGACGGAGTCAGTGCATGCGGGATCCATCCTGGCAAGACTACCCGTCTTCCGCTTTGTTTCAGGTAACGATGGACAGTGCCACGTGGAGTACTGATAGCCTTCGATATCGTCCTTACGCTTCTGACAGGTTGCCTCCTGACTGCTGCAAGCACTCGTCGTTCATTCGTTCCGATCGCTCTTCCAATATGCTTCTTTTCCGTAATGCTGTACATTCCCTTCCGGAAACGATTGAGCCAAGTTTCGCACGTGAACATGCTGCAGACGTCAGGACCTAACAAAGCAACGATAGCTTTGTGAGCAGCGTACGCAGACTGTCCAGAACGGAAGTGATGAAGAAGCAAGTCGCGACACGTCGATTTCTGCTTCATTTTTGAGAAATTGCCAAAGTGCGGGCAGCAGGCCGATAGAGGTAATCGATATGCTATTGCGAAACATATTCGAATCTTTTTTATGCCAAGAGAACATCCCGTTTGGATCTTGTATAAAGAAGTTATAACGCGCCAAACACATACATATAGTTCAAATAGCCCAGAAAATTATGGGACACCCTAATATAATTGTTAAGCACCAGTGATACCCAGGTACAAAGCGCCTGTGTAGTGAATCGCGGTGTCTTCCTCCATGGTTAAGAGCACGCAACCAAAATCAAATTGAAGACGTACCCTTTCCTCCGAAACAAGAGTTCCACCCGAAAGCGTTATCATATGCCCATTGCTTGCTTGCCTCTCCACGTCAATCAGTTCATCTTGCGGATCACAATCTTCATCTTCTTCCACCACTTCCAGCCGTTTGTCTTCGTCAACTTCAAGTTGACGTGCTTCGAAGCCCCCTACCCGTTCATACTTTCCCCTCACTGATCTCCTTTTGCAGATGCCCCACCCCCTTGGCTGGTCCCCATTACTGCTCCCACCTTTAGAGGTCTCCTCCCCACTGGTCTCCATTTACCGGTCTCCCTCCCCCATCGTTCTGGTGTGGTCCCCCTTTCACCGGTCCCCATTACTGTCCCCATTTGCTGGTCCCACCTTATTGCTCCCCCTTCACTGCCCCTCCCCACTCTTCAATTATCCCACCTTTAGTGGTCCTCCACCCCGACACTGACATACACACACCCACTGCGCGATATCGGTGGCACATCTTATGAACCCGGACGCCTGCTGAACGACGTGGGTGACACGTATTCTTAACCGAACGTCCTTTGAGCGACATCGGCAACACGTCTTCTGACGCTCGCGACACGATGTCTACCAAAGGCCAGATAGACAGACGGAAATGCACAACCGCTTACTCTTTTATATATATATATATATATTTATATATATAGTAGATTGGATTACAATTATTCTATCGAACACAGTTTAATTATTCGATTTTCGAATAACACTCGAATATGGCTCCCTTCGATGTTCGAATTCAAACGAATATTCGAAAATCAAGAAATATCGAATGATCGAATTATTTGAATGATTATTCGAATAATTTATTCGAATAATTATTGGAATATATTCGTTCGAGCACAACTATAGGAGACAGCTCGTTGGTATTATTTTCCAACAGCGAATTTCATCGAGTGCATCAGTTTTTTTCGCTTGGTCAGCAAAATTTTCGTGTTAAAATGTCCATTTTGTGTGGTGTCGTCTCACAAGATGACGTTTTATGCTGGATGGCCCATAAGATGAGTGTCCGTGCTATTCACTTGCCTTGATTTTTCTTATTTGTTCTCATTCCTTTTCTTTTTCTTATTTCTGACATCAAGGACTTTGTGAATAAGAACGTACAGTGGCATCCAAATGTTTGCGAACACTTGCATTTTTTGCCACAACTCTCTTCAAATCAGCTGTAGAAAGATGAAATTTACTTTTTTTGTCCGTTCCAAATCTTAAGCATGAAAACGAAAAAAAGCGACCAAAGTCTAGCAAGTAACGCACTGAAACAATCGAACTTTTCTAGAAGTAGGTTGCAAAAATTTTGCTTTGATTTCAGCACACATCGCCTCGGGTTTTGTTGGTAAATACGCAGGGTGTGAAAAATTTTATACTGTGGAAGCGTAATACTACACGGAAACTTCGGGTAGCATTCTAGTCAATGACTCCTTAGATGTTGTAAATAGGCCACTTCATATGCAATAAGGCAAACCACAACTTTTCCTCCGTCACGTTCCCAAACCACAACTTTTCCTCCGTCACGTTTCGCAGATGGTAGATCCTAATAGGATGAAGTTCCTTTCATCTCTAAAAGCACTTTCTCAATCGTCTATGGTCCAACCCTTCGCAAACTGAAGTCTGGCCTTCCTCAGGATAATAAAATCATTGCTAGAAGTCGAAATTCAAGACCTGTCCGATGTCAGAGCATTCTTCCATTGCTCCAGATTGCCTCATTTTCTTGAATGTTGCAGCGGCCGTTGAAATTCGGCTGTATTTTCTCCGTTAAATTGCTGTAAGTCGCTGATGAATCCAGCCCCTGGACGGATAGAAAAATGGCTTGCCTTACTTCAGCTG
>CANAIB010000172.1:0-17247 GCA_947359475.1 Heligmosomoides polygyrus bakeri
GGCCTTTCCCTTAAATGTATTACTATACATCCAGGTGCCAGCAGGGAGAGGAAGGGATCGGAGTAAACCCTTGGTGAATCTCCACTGTTATGATCATCTTCTTTCGTGTTCACTCTGCTTCTTCCATGCCTTCGCTCGTGACCAAACCCGTCACGTTTGGGCTTTCGACACCACCACTGATGGTGGTCTATTTCAAGCAACTTCATGCCTTTTCCCAGATGTGTCTCAATCAATTATCGAGCGACGAATATTTGATCTGTGGTGGACATGTCGAGCATGAAGTCGAACTACATCGGGAAGACAGTCCGTTGTAGACCTTCATCACGTACAAAATTCTCTCAGCGCGGGAGCCCTCGCCAGCGTCCCATTGTCCCCGCCCAACATAAGTGCCCGTTCCATGCCCCAGCCAAAAAGTGGGACTATTGGAATATCATTAAAACAACTGCTACCTTATTAATCACTAAATGAATTCTGCTGACTCATTTTTCACGGATGTCTCAAAATTATTCAAATCGAAAAGTCGCGATCGTATCATGGGAAAGAGTTAACCAACTGCGTAGACAGATCTTTCCAATTGATCAAAACATTGGCAAAACTGATATACAGCCACTGGGGAAGCATCCTTACAGGACCAGAATGTGCAGTGCTGGCTAGCATTCTGCAGTGCACTGCATTGACCAGTTTTTCATCAAACAGGATACTATTGATCACCTGATATTGTGGGTGGTTAAAAGAGTACCTATTAGGAACTGATGCCCTTACAAGAACAGGGAGGCTCGGTCACTCCTAAAAAAGTTATGTGCCTCAGCTAGAGCGGATTACGATACCAGTGATGAAATTGGAAGCTCAAAGGTCGGTTTTCGCTACTGTCGCTCCGGTTTCTGCTTGTTTTCTTTGTTTAAGCAAGTTCAGTTTTCACGGAGAACCTACTTTCGCTGAACAAGCGCAGAGCTTCGTCTTGTTCTTCGCGTTTCTGCTGCTGAATCTCTTCTTGAAACTCCGGATCTTCATCGCAAGCGTCATCGTCCGTCAGTTCCTCACGCTGAAATGTATACTGTGGAATTGCATAAAGTTCAGATGGTTCAAAGAAACTCTGGACGCTGCGCATTTCCGCTGACGCAGCAGCAATATCTAAAATAAAGTACCAATTCCGAGTCACGTAGGAGGTACTTTCGCTCAGCGGACAATCGTTTCTCTGGAAAATACTTCCAGCTGGCTTTCGATGTACGCCACAGAGAACACTAGTAGCTGTAACAGGGCAACGAGTTGTACATAGTTTAACTGATGAGACTAGTGGTGCGACTGACCAAGCTCAATCGTGCTATTGAGACTATTCAGCTTTTCGTCTGCTGTCGAATAGATGGCTTTAGTCTGGTATGAAACGAAACCAGTATCATGAGGTAATCTCAACATGGCCGTACACTACTAAAATAGAGCGTGCAGCTGCACGAAATCCATAAAAGAAATCCTTAAATGTAAGAACTTGTTAGAAATGCTAAGAGAGAATTGCGTAAATCAAAATTCGCGCGCAGTTTTGTGCTAGAAAGAAATTCTCTAAAAAGTCAGCAGTGAAATAGTGACATAAGACTGAGCTAGAGACGGAGAGCTTTAAAATGAATTAGATCCTTCCTCAGGCAGCCGAAAGCGATGCTCTTGAGCAACGGACGAGTTTTTAAAGTTCGATTCCCGTTCAACGAAACGAAACTCTTCAAATTCCCAAGATAGGTACATTATGACGACCATGTCGACATGGTCAACGTCGTAATGACGGATCTGACCAGGAGGAAACGCGCCGCTGAGGAAGCTTCCAAAAGAGTTGGAGAAGTCGTTAAGAAGACGAAGAACGTAAGGTTCCATGCTCTCCTATTCGACTCCACTCTTCTTAGTGCGCTAAAGTAAGGCGAAGGCTTCCGGAATTCCTAGCTTCGTCGACGTTCGAAAATTGGAGACGCTTTCGCATAGGCCAAGTTGTCCTAAATTAGATGGGCCGGCCAAGTAATGCGTTTCGCTGACGCCCGCTGAACGAGAGTCGTCACCGATTAGATTCCGCGGGAAGAAAAAACAGCACCAGGACGCCCATCAACGCGTTGATCAGATCATTTGTGAAAGCTCTGAACGAACGGTATCACGCCGTTCGTGTCCTTCAAGCAAGGTGTATCCATTGGAGCCCTCTGGTGCGACACAACGAGCAGTGGCGCCCGCTCAGCAACTCGATGATCAACGGGACGACAGGAGATACAAACGATTTTTATTTTTTCTCATTTTGCTCGAGCCACCGCAAAGCTTCCGGGTCGCTTTCAAAGGATCGTGCTTCCTTTTTGGGTGATCTCTTGGCGATATAGTTTATAAGTGAATTCATTCGGAAAGCTGTAGACCAGTAGATATTGAGAATACTGATGAGAACTTACAAGGACGAATGAAGACGTTGCTAGCACACGCCCGAGCAACTCAATGATCAACAGGACAACAAGTAATACAGGTCCACAGGACGACCTTTACGCTCCCAATCTTTCACCATCTATCAGCTTTTCTCCAATGAAAACTGGAAAATTTAACGACACTCTAACCAATCGCTAAAATGGATCACATTATACGATTTCGCCGTGAACGCCCCCATTCTTTCAATATCGCTCCTTTGCTAGCAATTTTTCATGACGAGGTTGGTGTATGCTTCATCTCAGTGACCACTTCTTTCACTAAGCTTTCAAGGTATGAAAATATTGCCTAATAAATAAATAACATAAAATGCAAACGCAAGGAAAATACAAAAGTGAAATAAAGTATGAAATAATATTAGTCACCAGTGCTAACGAACCATTCCACTTGTCTCCTAGAATGGCACTACTAGAATGTCGATGAACAACGACGACAAAACAATACAGCGACATCGGTAGACTCATCATCATTTTCATTAGCGTGTGTCCCGCTTGGTGGCGATGTGGTGACGCCAATTCTCCCGATCAAGTGGTTGATGCACACCAGCCATCCTTAAGTCCAAGTACAGCGTATCTAGCCAGCGTTGCTTCGTGCGTATCTGGGCCGCTTTCCAGGGACCTCAAGGTTCAGGCCAAACTTACGGACGGTGTGGCACGAGGGACGTGACCGTACCATCGAAGACGAGCTTCGCGCAGATTGTCGACTATCGGGACAACACCGAACCCTGTCGTATGGTGTCGTTGCGAACGCCGTCCAACCATGTTACTCCGGTCATCCACCTCAGCATCTTCGTCTCCACTACACTGAGGCGGCTTTCAGTTTCCTTGGCCACGGGTCAGCACTCAGCACCATACGTCGCTTCTGGGCGACGACTGTTCTATAAACCCTCGATTTGAGGTGTTCAGGCATTGACTTGTCGCACAGCACTGTCGCACAACATGTCAAAGCTCGCCACTAGGACCAGGCTGTACTCACGCGTCCGTTCACCTCCAACTTCAGGCTACCATCGGACAACAACACAGTTGATCCAAGATACTTGCAAAAACCTAACTCGTGAGAGCTCAGTGCCATTGATCTCAATATAGAACCATGGTCGTTCATATCCGTCGTCAAGTACTGTCTTTCTGACGTTTAGCTTGAATCCGAACAATGCCAAGCGATCGTACCACGCCGGTGCCTGTCGCTCGAGTTCGGGTTTATCTTCACATGGAAGCATGACGTCATCGGCATACAGCAACGTCCAAGGAGCTGCCTTTTAGAGATCTCGTGAAATCGCATCCATCACGACCACGAAGAGCAGTGGGAATAGCACAGATCCTTGGTGCACCCCTACCCTACAGGGATGGGAAACTCCATCGAGGTGCCCGCAATAAGCTCTTCAGGCACATCGATGAACTGCAAGGTAAACACATATTTTAAAGTTACGCGCCATAATTTCACTGTTCCTCATCGATATTGTTGTAAAGCCTGTTTGCCAGTCACCATATTCCAACGATCAAACGGCCAAATCTTGGAAGAAATCGATATCTATTGACGCATCGATATATTAGGGGGGGGGGGCCAAAAGTAATGAGACACCCCATGCCGTGTCCATATATCTCGTGGCTGGAGTCTGGTTTCGTGCTTGTCGTATTTGTATGTTTGTATGCTACTTACTGAAGCACATCTGAGAAGTTACCACTTCCGCCCTTTCCAGAAGCATGCCAAAAACCCCAGCCTGTCTCATGCCGAAACCCCAGTCTGACGAGTCCACCTGTGTCGCGCAAATCTCCCCCAATTCCCAACCCCGAGCAGCCTGGGCTCAATATTCACGCAGGATGAGAAGTACGTCTTCTACCTTAACCCTGCCAAGCAGCGAGTCTGGGTGAGGCCTGGTGACCTGTTACCGACCTTCGTTCGGCGAGATGTTCACGGCGAGAAGCATCTTTGGAGCTTTTGGGTCTGCGCCCATGGACCGGTTTACCGGAAGCTGTTTCCCAAGAGCACTACGATGAACTCCAAGGCCATGGTGAGCGAAATAGAAGAGATGGGCCGGCGACTCGCTCTTATTCATTCGCAGCGCTTCAAGAAGGTTCTCCTCTTCGACAACGCCGCACCCCATCGGGCAAAAGTGACCACGGATAAGCTTGGCCAGCTGGGCTACGTTCACATGCCTCACCCACCGTATTCGCTGGACATCTCTCCATGCAACTACCACTACTACTTGAGCCTACAGAACTTCCTAGTCGGAAGGGACACAAGAACCCAAGCAGTCCTTGACAACCATGTCGAGCAGTTGATCAACACCAGGCCCAAGCAGTTCTGGAAGGATGGGATCAGGAAGTTGGCTGAGCGATGGCAGCAAGGTCCTTGCCCTTAATGGCAAATACATTCCTCAGCACCGTTGAGTTGTAATTGAGTTATAAAGAGATAAAGATTTTTTTCATTTTTTCTCATTACTTTTGCCCCCCCCCCTAATATTAGGTTGGTGCATAGTTTTTGTCCACATTTGGGTTTACTCGGAAATTTTTGGGGACACTCTGCGGAATTCTTTTGATGTCTGCAGTACCGCGTAGTAGCTCTTGGACACTTCCAAGGGACGATTACATAAGCGAGCGCTAGCGAGTCCATGGTCATATTTTGAACAAAATTGATTAGCGTCAGCACGTTCTACTTATCTCTACGAGCACAAACTTGGCACCAGTTGAAAGGATATGGACCATTGAACCAATACTGCATTTGGGCCCGGCACGACTACCGAACTCACCTTAAATGAATCGAAGAAATTTTTCAAATAAAAAAAAAACGAAAAGGAATCGAAGACTCTCTTTTCCATTTATTGGGGTTCGCAAGACATTTACTGGGAGCTATTGGACCACAGTCGCACCACTGATGTCGACGTCTACGCAAAACAGCTCCAGAAACTGGCTGACGCTGTAAAGGTAAAAACGACTGAAACATCTCGTAGTCGCCCTCCTCCACGAACGCGAGACCGCACTCTTCAAAGGGAACTCGCGATTGAGGTTGAAAAAAGGTTGACTGAACGACAGTGCCTCATCTATCGAACGGTCCTGACATGGCGGTCATACTACTACGTCAAGCGGCATCTGCATGAGAAAAAGTTCGATAATAACGATCACTTCGAAAATGAGGTTTCCCGCTTTTTTGACTCTCAGCCTCGTTCTTTCTGGAGGAGGGCATTGAAAGCTTGCCTAAGAAATGGGTGCGTAGCGTTCGTATCGGCTGGTTGTAGGCGCCGCGGTCGCGCGCCCAGGTGGCCATACCTGCGGCGTCCCTCCCCTGCTCGCCGTCTCCGCTCACGCTGTGACACCCGTCGCGCACGCGGCGGACAACCGCCCGGGCCGTCGTCGGCGGCCCCACGACGACGGCCCGACGGACGAGAAGTGCACACAGGTCGACCAGATTTGCTGGGACTGCAATCAACAAGATGTTCAGAGGATTTACAAAACCAGTGTAAAGATATATGTTGGTGTGAAACAAACATAGCTCTACATCAGAATTTCGAGCTCTATCTAATGAGCTATATCTTAAGCTTATCAATGCTACCGTTGATGAGATATTCTTCAAGTTCAAAACTGAGATATAATTCTTCGCGAACCTGCGACGAAGCTGTGAAGGGTGTATTTCCAGGCTAAAATTTCACACAGAATTCAACTACGTCGTCTAAAGGCCTTCTAGAGGAGCTCTTCCTTGAAGAAAAAATTGTATACATCACACCGTTTGGGACATGTTTCCAAGCCAACATTCTACGCAGAACTCAATCACGAAGTTGATATCCTATCCTTTTACACATAAAAGAGTTGTGTGTATTTTTTGTGTATGTCATTCAGCGATCCGAAACTTCAGCGCTGGGGGTAATCGACCTCTCTGAACACGAATCTGAAGTTCGTTTTTGAAGTCTCGATCGCCATCAACCGATATTGATCAAATTATCGATTCTGTGTGGATGTCAAAGAAGCGGTCCGAAACTAGAGCCCTCGGTGTAATCGAGGTCTCTGAACACATATAGTCTTTCATTGTCCTCTCATAAGACCTCGACCTCGTGGAGGCAGTGGGTCCAGGAGGTCGAGGTTAACTATTAATCGGTCCTTGCTTGCTGCTAGCGAGCTCTCAGGCAGTACCTCCAAGGGTTGGAGTCATGATTATTAATCGCTCCTTGCTCGCTGCTACCAAGCCCTGGAAGCAGTGCCTCCAGGGGGTAGGACATGTTTATTAATCAATCCTTGCCTACCGCCGTTCATTACTTCTGTGAATGGACTATATAGTGAAGTAGCTGAATCGCCTATGCACTTCGGCGGCGTTTTCGAACTTCCAGTGGGGCATCAGGATAAACTCCTTTCTTCGAAGAAAAGCCTAGAGCCGGGCCTGACTCTTGTTATGGGCTTAGATATATAGAGAGGGTTATTAGAGCGATAGCGAAAGCGATAAATTGTGCAGTCAATAAACTCACATGTCTTTGTCTCACGTGTCTTTCAGGTAGTTGTCAATTTCTAAACGTTAAAAGAGGCACAGCACAGGTTAGTGTGGCCAAGTAGTAACAGGAATTTAACAAGCAGTCAGCCCATGCAGAATCAAAGAAGTCTGAAATGCAGTGTTCCAGGCGGGAACATGGCGCAGTCTTGACTATTTGCATGCCACAGTAATTTAGTTACCCTGTGCTTTCATGTGGGTGTCAAACATCATCACAAGCTTCACTAGTAGCAATGTTTAAACCACTCAAATAGTATATGAATTTCTTAAGATACCCTGCATTCTTCGCAAGCCGTAGTGTCTTTTTAACCTTCGAACCTTTAAAGAAGCTCACATCAATCGAAACTGCCACTTTGTGGAGAAATTATAACAAGCATTCAAGCGAAAACAATCAGTCGAGTATAAAATGCAGGGTATCAGACGAGTGCATGGCGCAGTTCATACCGCCCATTTGTCAGAAAATTTCTACTTTCTTACGCTTTCATATGGGCCATCAAGTTCCTCAGTACCTCTACTCCGAGCAAAGTTATCACCTTTCAAACAGTATATACATTTTTTGAGACACATTTTTGAGACACAGAATGTTGGGTTGGAGGCATATCCTCAACTGTGTGATACACACAATTTTTTCTTCAAAAAAAAAAAAGAGCTCCTCTAGAAGGTATTTAGACGATGTAGTTGAATTCTGTGTGAAATTTTAGCCTGGAAATATACCCTTCACAGCTTCGTCGCAAGTTTGCGAAGAATTATTTTTCAGTTTTAAATTTGAAGAATATCTCATCAACGGTAGTTTATAAACTTGAGGTAGAGCTCATTAGATAGAGCTCAAAATTCCGATGTAGAGCTATGTTTGTTTCACGCCAGCATGTATCTTTACACTGGTTTTGTAAATCCTCTGAACATCCTATTGATTGCAGTCCCGTCAGATCTGGTCGACCTGCGTGTCCCGCTCGCCCGTTGGGCCGCCGTCGTGGGGCCGCCGACGACGGCCTCCGTTGGGCCGTTGTCCGCCGCGCGCGCGACGGTTGTCAGAGCGTGAGCGGAGATGGCGAGCAGGGGAACAACGCCGCAGGTATGGCCACCTGGGCGTGCGGCCGCGGCGCCTACAACCAGCCGATACGAACGCCCCCCTCCCCTAAGAAATGGCTTTCTATAGTCGGCTCCAAATTTGATTATAGCGTTGGTGGTATAATTGTTTTGTTAAAGGAAACTAAAGTATAAAATCCTTTATGGAAAAAATTATACACCAACGAATCGTTCACCTCTTGTGCAACCTATTCACGTTAACTTTTATATATTCGCACAATTCCTACATCAAACAGTGTGGAAGTCGGTAGTATCGATGAATATTGATTGGCATGTCGATATTATCGATTTTGTGAAGCGGTGCAAGCGGTGATCATGCTCATAGCTCCAACCGATCTGATAATATTGATCAGCTGCTTGACTCTGTTAACTTGAAATATGTACAGCGCACACAAGGACCAACACACGAATAACAGTCGCTGTCTGACAGATGATACCAGGTTATTTTCTTGGCTGCAGCATATCACCTCCAATTCTTCGTTGCAACCGCGTTCTGAGTCCTTCCATGGTGACAAACCTGTACCGCTTTTTTCCTGATACAGCTCCGACTGTGAACTATCCTCACGATTGGCTTAACAGCAGATCGCCTTGCCGTTGCTTTCTAAAAAAGCCAAAGATTCAGCTAGCATAGAGATACTTCCGAACCGATACGGGCTACTTGGTGGTTGTAATAATTCCTGCCAGCGCGGCCGAGAACTGAATCCTTTCCGGATCGGAAGTTCAACGCTGCAGCTGTGACCGCCGCCGCCTGAGGCACCGATTCGAAGCAATTCGGTTTGAGTGAGACCAGCAGCAGCTGGCAAGCAACTTGTACGCTCGTAAACCAGACGCGACCTAACCGAATTAGCCACTAGCCGTCCGCCATGAGAAACCGAACCCATCCCACGTCATTTGGGGGTCACAGCGGACTGCTGCGCTAATTGGGGCAATCAAGCAGAGGAAGCGTATCAGGGCAAGACAGTCTAGGTACATAGTAGGATAGAACGGTAATCAAAACACTTACTGAGTCTCAGTCCTAGCCGACGACGTTCCACACTATGCTAGTCAGCTGAGTTCCGAGAGAGAATGTAAAGGAAAGGAAAATAAATGTTCACAAATTGGACACTTTACAAATCAAACTGAACACTCTTCTAAGCAATCTTGACGCTTTTCAAATCAAACTGAACATCTTCCAAATCAAAACGAGCTTCTTCCACATTAAAGTACAGACTCTCTGAGACCGTTACAATAATTTTTTGTTCAAGGAAAATTTAGTATAACTTCCTCTGAAATCTCTCATTTCACCTGCCTCAGTAAATGAACAGACTGTTTTGTGAAAATTTTAATTTTTAACAAAAGACAATGAACTAAATTTTGTTATACAGCGAAAAAACAGCTATTATTTGGTGTAGTAAATGAAGAGGTCGCACCATGCACTCGACTTGATTGTTGCAATTTCCATTCTAGTGTAAATGCTGCTATATCAAAACAACGATGTGAGAAGATGTCGCTTTTTATAGCTGTTCTCGTTGCACCGTTCACATTTGTGTTACTTCACGTAACATTCTGCCATCATTGAAATGAATCGCTACGATATAGTCGGGTTCATAGTGCGATCTCTTCCCACAATAGCCTTGATGAGTGCTACTTTCTTGCGGTGCAAAATAAAGTTTAGTCCTAAATATTTCGTTAAAAAATGAAATTTTTACAAGACTTCAAACTACGTGTTCACTTATGACAAAGTTAAATTTCTTATAAAAATTTCAAAAAAAACGTTATTCTGATTTTTCCTTGAGCAAACAATTACTCTAACAGTTTCGATCTCTATTTTAATGTGGAGAAAGCTCTTTTTGATCTGAGAGATGTTCAGTTTGATTTCAAAAGCGTCACACGTGCTTAGTGTCCTATTTGTTTCGAAAAGCGTCAAATTAGATGTCAAAAGTGTCCAACTTGACGTAAAAATTGTATATATGTAGAAGCTAACCACTTTTTGCGCTTAGAAAGGGAAAGAAGCCGACGACATTAACGAAGGCTTGAATCTCTCTCTCTGACAACCGAGAGAATACACAAAGGAATAGGGCAGATATAATTTTAGAGGAATTCTAAGAACTCTGCTGCCTTATTCAAAATAACTATCGAGCAGAACAAGTCCCTTGAAAGGGGTACTGGCCCAAAATAACAGCGTACACGTCGCATGTCTACACCTCCAAGTACGGTGGTAGTCTACTTGAACTAACAGAGAAGCTGAACATAACACGAAATGAAGGTTGACACCCGACACCCGGTTTGATCTTGACACCCGACAACATATATGATGGTCCTCAGGAAAAGCCCGCACAGAGCCCTTCTCTACGCAGATGAGATTCTCCAGCTGCAAACAGGTGGGAAGAGATACAGAAAAAGTTCCAGCTGCGGCACGAAGCGAGGGCGAAGAACGGCTGCAGCTGGACAGCTTCATCATTTCTGAGCTGCGCACTGGAGACATCAGGGTTGTTAATGATATCGAGGAGGAATGAATTCCAGCAGTCCGAAATAGGTCGACGTGAAGAAGGAATTGTGAATTAGAGTTGACTCGTTTGGCTTTTCTGCCGAACGAATGAATACAAATAAATTTTTAAATTTCAAATGAATGAAACGATTTTTTGAATCTTCAACCAGACAAACGAACGGATATATCGATTTGTTGAATTTTCAAACGACTGAGTGACCGAACAAACTTAGTGGAAAATATATCGAATAGCTTCCGAAAATCGATTTCGTTCGGTTGCGGCAATGGTGTGTGAGATATGACAAAGAATTCGAATTTCAGCAGTGCTACACAAGCAATATTCAACCAGTACATCAGCTCGCTGTTCGAATTTAATCAGTTTTCAAATATGCCTTCTATTCGATTTTGAACAACGTTAGAACAACAGCAGGCTACGATTTTCGACTAACTGGAAGGGGATAGTTCCACTACATGTCCGAACGCGCTGTTCTGGCTCAGGTTTGACTGGCGGTGCTCAATGACTCACCTGAAATACCCTACAGGACACGCTTCTCTCTAGGGTGGTGGATACTGCCCACCGATGCTCTCAATCTTCGAGTGCCAACAGCACTGCTGCAGCAAAGTTGCTCACGTGAGCTTGCAGATCGACCTGCCGCCCCGGGCTGTGAAAGGGGTATGTCGGTGTTGTAATGAAGACAGCGCCGAAGCCAAAAAAAGCAGCACTTGACCATGGAGTGGTAGCGTGAGGAGAGTGAAGGAATAGTGAGTAGAACGTAACTCTGTATGTCTTTACACAGAGATGAGGCACACGAAAGGCGATCAAGAGCAGCCTCAGAGAAAATTTGGTATGACGTCGCTAGCCATAAGACAGGTGTCGTCTTCTGAAAAGGCGACTTTGGTAGTGTAAAACGTTGTCGATCTGCAGAAACAAGAACGCTGCGCAGCCGATGTACGACATTAAACGTTCATCGGAGAACGGGACTAATACAACTAACTCGATGATAACCGCTATGTTTCTTCATTCGCACTTCACTTCCAGCTTTATGCTGCTAGCTATGTAGTGTTCAATTCAACGTGAGAACGTTATAAATAATAGACTAGTTCCGCCTAATCCTATCACCGAGAGAGAAAGAGATGAGAAGGCACTGCTTTAGTGAGTCAAGCGCCTCTGAAAAAGATAACGACACGTCGAAACGATAGGCCTCCTACTAATAAAAGCTTCACCATTACAACCTCTAAAGGCACACAAACAAATTCTGGCAACAACAGAATAGCAGTTGGCGTGAAAAAGGCAATTCACGACGCTCCAAGCATTTCACCTTCGCGAGATACCCGCAGAGGAAATTCGCATGAACAATTAAACCACGTATTGAATCGTGGCAGCCTACCAAAAGATATTCGGCTCTCAACTTCTCGAAAGCAGGGGGGAGGTCGATATGTTTAGGTAGAATGTGTCGCTCTCCACAAAGGCGGATTTCCAGTTTTGTAATAAATGCTAGAATAACACTCAATTCCTTTTCCCTTTGTAGGACTGTAATTATCTGCATTGAAGTCTCCTGATCTCTTAAAACTTGCATTGCGGCTCCGGAATGCCGATACTCACATCGTGAATTCCAAATACCAGAATGCCTGCCAGATTGCTATGCAAATGCATCCTAATGGTATTCTCTACTCCGAAAATTGTGATCTTCTTCATTCCTTGAAGGCGAAAGAAAATGGCCTAATATGACTCAAATGTAGCGAGAATATAGGGTTCCTCAACTTTTACTGCTCAACGACTCAAAGCTTACGGTTCAAAGCAACACTTATCGGACAGGTAATGCGCGTAAATGTAACCTTACCTTCCCCTCCTGGTATGTAAGTGGTGTTATGACATTCTGCAGAGCTGGGGTAGTCTAAAAGCTTTCGTTACCATGGCCGGAATGTTTGAGATGCTTCTTCGAAGGCGAAGGATTGCAGCAGGTTTCGTGGCAAAGGAAATATGCTCCCGTTTTTTAAATGCTAGCAAGTTGGGACTTCAGTCCCATGGACACAAAACATCGGGATGGCAAGAAAACTTGAAAGTTGTATTTAAAAGAGCGTGTTTAAAGATATAACCTAAACTCGCCAAGTTTGAGGAGTTGAACAACGTTTATAGTACTTCTGCTCCACGCGATCGCTAAAAAGGGCTGACATTTCACTGTGTCTTCTTCCACTCCGAGCTCTGACAATGACCATGGGTGATGTGATACCCTTAAAATTAGCACTGTGTGACGACCCGGGAACATATACCATTTTCACATCGAGCTGGTCACGTTCCAATTAAAATTGGGCACTAATCTAAGCGGTTTTGAAATCAAACTGAACTACTTCAAAATCCAAATGAGCGTTTCCTGATTACACTAGAGACTCTCGAAAAAGGAGAAAATAATTTTTTGTTCGAGAAAAACTTACTATGAATAATTAAACGCACTGCTTGAAATTTTATAATATTCTTATTTTTATAGAGAAAAATGGTTTAGATCTTGTTGTAAAGTTCAGAATTGCATCAATTTTTTAGTGCAACAAAAGAAGATATCCCCCCATGCAGTCGCCTAGCTCGACGCGATTTTTATCTGATTGATAGTGTAAATCCAACTTAATTGAAACAACACAGTAAAGGTACAAACATATTCATGTTTTTACAGTTGTTTTCGCCTTACCGTTGACAAGAGCGTAACATTCTGATAGGTCTCTAATAAATGTTCAATTAGTAGGACTAGTTCGCATTTAGTGCTTCGGGATAAAATATCAAAAATAGTGAAATCCAACTGTGCTCCCTGGGTGTGTTGAAAACATCCCCGCAAACAGAATTTTTATATCAATCAAAGAAAAATCTCGATGCCGTGATTAGGTACTAGGCACTATCTGCTTTTTGAATTAAAAATGCCGCATTTCTGCGCATTAAAATAAACTTTATACCATTATTTGTTTCAGAAAAATTTACATTTTATAAAACTTTGAGCGCTGTTTTTAGTTTTTGGGACACATAATCTGTAAATTTTCTTTTAAAAAAGTTACAGTTACAAATCTGTCATTATTTTACCTTAAAATAGAAGTGTATAAAATTTCAAATAGCGTGTTCACTTCTTGGCATGGGTGAAATAAGAAATAAAGTCATAGTAATTTTTCTTGAGCAAACAAATTCTAACGTTTTAGGAGAGTCTCCAGTTCAATACGGAAGTCGTGTTGAATTGGAGGACGTTCAGTTAGCTTTAAAAGCGGCTTACAATTTTCAGTGCCTCTTTCTCGTTTGCCTCAAGGAGTAGGAAAAAACAGAGCATGTTTTGCCACTACTTGGAGGATGGAGATTATTCATATAGTATTCGACCTTGCCGTTTCAGCACGTTTGAGACAGTTCTCTTGCTAGAAAAGTTTTTCAAATTGGACGTGGAAAAGTACCCAATTTGACGTGAAAAGGGTGTAAATAGCTGCTTTTACTGACGTCAAGTGGTAACGCAATCGCTACACCAAGACGGTGTAGTATCGCATGAATTCGTCTTTAGCATTCGAGTTTTTTGCGTCGTTTCCGGCTGTTGTGAAGCGCTAGCATCGATGAGGCGAACAGTTGATTAGCTTGCAGAAATAAATCCAAGAAACTTTTTCACGTAAAAACATTATAAATATTGTAAACTTCGGCCGTGTCCGGATACGCGTGGGTGGCAGCTGGTTACGCTGATGTCCACCCAGGACCCTTCTCTACACCCACAGATTACGCGTTTAGCGAAGAAGAAGTGGTCATTCCTTGCCAGGGAGAATATTGTTCTCACTGGCTTTTGTAAGATGCTGCTGGTGTGACAAGCGCTTCTGTTTTACTTGTTTCCGAATTTTGTACCTTAGCTGTCGACTTCAAGGAAAATAATAAATACAAGACTTTCAATTGAATAATATATAGGACTTTTTATTTCTAAAAAAAATGATATGGTGCAGATATGAATAGTTGAAAAACTAGCACATACTGTGATCATAAGAAAGCGTAATAACAACAAACTAAAACGTGCAAAAATATTGGCGGCACTCGGATTCGAACTGAAAAGGCCGTCGATGTGCACCTACGAGGCGGCACTCCTACCGACTTCGCCACCAAGGCGCATCTCTAGGGGTATCGTAGAGTTTGATGGGTGTTGCGCACACGCCTTCTCACCTTCTTTTCAGGTCTTTAAAAAAGTGTTCAGCAAAAACTGACTGCAATTCTGGGCTCCGCTCACAGGTCCCTACATCCTGAAAAAATAGCATCGCAAAAGCCACCATGAGTTGGGAACCTTTCCTTGTAAGTTTCCACCGACCACCTGGTAGATTCCTGAGGGAGACATTGCATTGCCTTGCTTTTTATGGTCTTTGATGACCCACAATAAGCTATTTTCAAGGCATAGGGTTTTTTCTAGATGCACCTCACTTTTTTGCAAAAGACATTCTGGGCGCAGAAGTTTTTGTCTCTACCAAAACGGTTGAGAAGTGACCGCTCGGATGCCTACGTCCAAAACAGTATATTTCGGCTGCTCTTATAGCTGAACACTGAACGAAGAACTGTTTCATACACAAAAGAGTAGACGTGCAATACACAATCATCGAAGTCCCAGTTTGCTAAACTGCTCTTCACGGTATAAAAGGAAAAGAATTTTTGTAGTAGCTTAAGCCTTTCAACTAAGCTTGGACCTAGTCTGAAAATGCTCTCTGAATTCGTGAAAATAGGTCAAGAAGGTCTATAGAAATCCAAAAAACGATCTCCTTACCACGTTGAGGGAGCTTTTGTGATTTGAAATTCTAAAAGGAAATAATGCAACGAGGCAGAGCGACCTAGAAAAGCTTTCCTGTCTGAATTTGTCCTCATCCTATTAAACGAAGTGTGAGCCACTATTTCTTTTAACTGAATCGTTTGTACAACGAAGATGGATGGCTAGGAATCATTATCGAACACGGCTAAGGCGTTCGTCACACCACTCGTCGCTGCTGTCCTTATTTTTTTTAAACCTGCTTTTCTCTTCAACACTATAATTAACCCTAGTTCCTATACCCAGCAAGTATGCGCTAGAAACCGCGAATCTATAAGGATAGAGTGGTGAATCGCTCTCACAAGGAATGGACCACCTGCAGTGCCCGAGCGAATGAAACAAGGTCGTGATGGGTGTGGGAGATACTGATAGGATGCGGAGAGTTTCCAGAGTCACTTATTTGATGAAAATCTTGTCTTCGGTGATAAACCTCCACTTACTTCTCAAACATTTCATTGTTCTCACTTTTATAGGTGAACTGAATATATGAATATTTTTATCCATCATGGCTATTCACATCTGGAGCTAAGTGGTTTTTGGTTTTATCAAATTAGAACTACTGCACATGAGAAGCTGTTGCAGGTAGTACATAGTTAAATATTTCCTCTTTGCTTTTCTGCTTCCTGCTTTAGAAATGTTCTAAAGAATCCAAAAATGATGAGTGAAAGCGACGGATTTCGACATTGTTCAAGGTGAAATAGTATTCTGACGACCAAATCCTTTTATACTTACTATAGTGAGCGCAGAATTGCAACCGATTGCTTATTTTCAGAGGCCAAACAAATTCGCTATAGATTTTGTTACGAATCGACACAAACACAACAAACACACCCCAACGAGGGACACTGTCAGTCCAGCCTACTTATAAAACCATTGTAGAGAAATCAAACTTTGAAGGAATGTGTCTTCGCAGTGCTAAAAAAACTGAGAAAAAGTGGCGGAAACTTCAGTCAAACATTGACGTTTCTGTAGATAAAATTCTCACCGGCTGAAGTTCTTCATCATCCCCAGCTTTACGGAAACTAGATTTCATTGAACTCCGAATGAAAGAGTGTACACTTCAGCTGCACTGTTTTCAATACCATTTTGCTGAGCATCGAAGTCTAGCAGTAATGAAAAGGTGATTTTACTAACCTGCCAGTGTTTGAACAAGCAACAAACCCATTAATATGAGGATATGGGCTGCGCTGGTGTCGACAACATTTCTTCAATTCTGTCCAAGCATCTACAATACCGCTCAAATTCTTTGCAAAAAAGACGCTTTGCGACGGATTAATCCGTCACAAAGCGTCGCACTGCCATAACTCTTTTCAAAATTATTTGTTTAAAATCGAATTAACACCTTTAGAAGCCCCGTCTCACTTTCTATCCAGCGATCTAAACATCATCTAAAACGATTGCACAGTGACCTACTTATAAAGCTTTTGCTTCCTTGGCTCCGTTAATTGATTTACGACCCCTCCGAGATCCCCAGTGGCATGTCCTTAAGGCTTTTCGTTGACGATGTTCATCGAAACTCAGAAATCCTCTATTGTTTCAGCAGATCTGTATTTGTCACGCATCAAGTGTCATTGTGGTCCTAAATAGTGCCAAGTTTTAATAACATAGGCCCAATTTCAGGTAAGCGCAAACGCGCGGAAACCTAAGATTCAGTTAAGAATTACCCAACTAGTAGCCTGCTACAGAAGACAGTATTCTACTATTTCATTGTGGGAACGATGATCTTTATAAAACATGTAAAATGGCTTTGAGAAATGGGCAGAAATGACTAGATTTTCTTTTTTCCAACAAGGATTGGTCCAATCTCAATATGCAGCGTAGGATTTCTCCTATCTTTGAACTTGGGTTGCTCCTGTGCAGGGTAAGTACGAAAGCCGTGTTTTTTGTGGTCTACAGTAGACCACAAAAAACACGGCTTTCGTACTTACCCTGCACAGGAGCAACCCAAGTTCAAAGATAGGAGACGGCCAAAGTTTGACGAAAACAACAGAAAAGTTT
>CANAIB010000173.1:0-17241 GCA_947359475.1 Heligmosomoides polygyrus bakeri
CATATAGAAAACGGTTTTTAAAAAGGGGTCTTCATAGGGGGCGGGGGTTCGATTTTTGGCACGTATTTCTGCAACAATGGACCAGAAATCGAACCCCCACCGCCCCCTACGAAGACCTCCCTGTTGAAAACTAGTTCCGAAATGGTTCGAAAGCGCTTTTTTCTAGTTTTCAAAAAGCTATTAAATCTTTTAAAATTCGAAAATCATACCGGGATATAATTATTTATACAAAATCACTTCAATTTTCTTCGCTCAAAAATCGAAGGCCTCCGCCCCGTATGAAGATCTCGTTCTCAAAAACAGATTTGTATACTGTGTAAAAGCTCTTTTCTTCTGGTTTCTAAAAGCCATTGGTTTTTTCAAATTGTGGAAAACTTACTTTGTCAACGTTGAATTTCTTCGCTCCCATGACGTCGGTGCCATATCAACCAGTGGTCGATCCAATCTATTCGTATCAGAAAACCATGATTTTTACACTGTGCATTGAACAAGACTTGTTGATTTTTGTGGCAAGATTTCAACTATGTGCTGCTTCAGGTAAAAATTTATTTTTCATGAAACATGAGAATTTGCAAATCGATCCTCCCTGATCATGTCGGAGATCGCTGCGAAGAAGCTTAGTTTTTGATTGTATATTAGTCACAACGGCAGAGCCTGACTAGCTACCCGTGTTGTATGGAAGTCAAACACAGCAGCACTAAAGGGCCTTATTCCCCTGACCCCGAAAGAGCCCCCATTTCTGCAGCGATTGGAAGGACGAGTACGGAGAGGCTGCTAAAATCTCAGGCTTCGTAAAAGCCCTGAACGACCGATATGACGCTCTTCGTGTCCCTCGAGCGAGGAAGATCCATTGGACCACTCTGGCACGCGACAGGGACGAATGGAGACGCTGCTGGCGCCCGCTCGAGCAAGTCGATGACCAACGGGACGACAGGTGATACAGGTGATACAGGTGATATTAATCACATCTTGAGCTCTAAGAATGCACAGTTTTCTCTCTCTGATGCTCTTCCTCCAGAAGGTAGAAATTTTTTGCCGCGAGAAGTCCATCCTTCAGTGGCGATCGGTGATATCGGAGAACGCAATGGCTCCACGTAACCTACCATATTTCGGAGTTTGTGCGACCTGTATCACCTGTATCACCTGTCGTCCCGTTGATCATCGACTTGCTCGAGCGGGCGCCAGCAGCGTCTCCATTCGTCCCTGTCGCGTGCCAGAGTGGTCCAATGGATCCTCCTCGCTCGAGGGACACGAAGAGCGTCATATCGGTCGTTCAGGGCTTTCACGAAGAAGTCCGACCAACGCGTTGGTGGGCGTCCTGGTGTTCTTTTGACATCCCGCGGAATCCAGTCTGTGACGGCTCTCGTCCAGCGGGTGTCTGCGAATCGCATTACGTGGCCGGCCCACCTAATTTTCGACGACTTGGCCCATGCGACAGCGTCTCTGATCTTCGAACGTCGGCGAAGCTCGGAACTCCGGAGGCCTTCTCTCACTTGCGTGAGTCGTGTCACTCCGAGCATCGTCCTCTCGATTCCACGCTGCGCGACGCTGATCGCGTGTTCATCCTGCTTTCGTATAGCCCAGGTCTCTGAGGCGTATGTTAGGGCAGGAACAGTGGAGTCGAATAGGTGGGCACGGAGTCGGACGTTCTTCGTCTTCTTCGCGACTTCTTCGACGCTCTTGAAAGCTCCCCAAGCCGCTCGTTTCCTCCTGCTCAGCTCTAGTGCTAGGTCGTTGGCCATGTTGACTTCGCGACCCAGATACACATAGCTGGAGCATTCGGAGATGTTCGTTCCGTTGAGCGAGAATGGGGCATCAGAAACCCATCCGTTCTTCATGAACATCGTCTTCGTAAGATTCAGCTGCAGTCCAACGCTTCCACATACACGATCGAAGTCGGCCAGCATTCGTTCCGCCTGACTGATGCTCGGTGTTATGAGCACGATGTCGTCAGCGAAGCGAAGATGGTGCAGTTGCCGGCCGTCGACCTTCACTCCCATGTCATCCCATTCTAGTTCGCGCATGACGTTTTCGAGGGTGGCGCTGAAGAGCTTCGGGGATATGGTATCCCCTTGTCGAACCCCTCTCTTCACGTCAATGACGACGTCGTTGTAGAATGGTGAGATCTTGGTCGTGAATCCACTGTACAGCTCTCGAAGGACTCTGATGTACTGAGTAGGAACGCCCTGGGTGAGCAGGGCTTCCATGACCGCTTCAGTCTCGACGGAGTCGAATGCCTTCTTCAGGTCGGTGAAAGTAAGGCACAGCGGCAGCTTGTACTCTCGCGACACTTCGATGAGCTTCGTAATGGTGTGTATGTGGTCGATCGTGCTGAATCCTCTCCGAAATCCTGCTTGTTCGCATGGCTGTCCTTCGTCCAGCGTTCTACTAATCCTATTCAGGATGACTCGAGTGAACAGCTTGTAGACTACGGACAACAGGCAGATCGGGCGATAGTTGCCAATGTCGTGCACGTCTCCCTTCTTGTACAGCAAGACGGTCTTGCTGGTCTTCCACTGAGATGGAACCTTGCATTCGGACAGGTAGCGTGTGAAGAGCCGCGCCAAGGTGTTGATGAGCGCTGGCGGGAGGTTCTTCAGGTGTTCAGCTCTAATCCTGTCAGGACCGGGTGCTGTACGTTTCTTCACCGACGAGATGGCGTGTCGGATCTCGGAAGGGAGAACAGAGGGAACGACGTATCCATCCTGCGGAAGATGGCGTAGGGGCAGGTGGACGTGGCTATCGAAGAGATCGGAGTAGAAGTCGTGGATGACTTTCTCCATGGTCCTTCTGGAAGAGGTGACGGTTCCGTCAGGACGTCGGAGAGCGGTCATCTTGGTCTTGAAGTTGGCGAAGTTCCGGCGGGCATTGCGGATGCTCAGCCCTGCCTCTGCTGCTTCAGCCAACACTTCCGCCCTTCTCTCCTTCAGATCTTCCTTTATCGCCGCTCTGCATAGCTTTGCAAGCTCGGACGTCAGTTGGTAGTTGCCTGACGCTCGTGCTGCTCCACGCTGGCGTATCAGCTCGAGAGTTTCCGGAGACAGGCGTCTCTTGGTGGTCTTCAAGCTCTCGGCTCCCTTAGCACTATCGTGGAGATGGTGCACGAAGCGATCGTATTCCTCGTCGACGTTGTCCATGACGGCATCTTCCCAAAGGCCGACAAGAGAGGTGTAGAGATCCCAGTTGATGGTCGTTCTGGGACTCCTCTTCTTGAACTTCGCGGCCTTCTCTCCTTGACGCGAAAAGCGGAACCTCGCGCGAAGGAGGCGGTGGTCCGATCCCGTGTAGAACTTGGGGACAACGGAGACATCGGTCAGGCAATACTTGCGATTGAAGATGATGTGGTCGATCTCGTTGTGGAACTGGCCACCGGGGGATTCCCAGGTCCATCGTAGGGAGGGAGGCTTCTGGAACTGCGAGTTTCCATGGATGGTCTTGGTCGACATGATAAACTCAGACAGCCTTTCACCTTGCTCGTTCCACTCCAAACCGTGGGTTCCGATGTGAAGTTCTTCCGGCGACCTTCGTGGCCCGATCTTGGCGTTGAAGTCGCCGACGATCACCTTGTAGAAGGTGTGATCTTCCTTATAGAACTTCTCCAGCTCCACGTAGAAGGCCTCGACGTCTTCGTCGTCGTAGTCGGATGTTGGGGCATACGCGACGAACACAGTCAAGGCTGGCACGGAGCCACATCGCCTCAGTCGCAAACGTCCGATTCGGCTTGTCAGAGACTCGTACGAATCGATGTTCATGGCCAAGTGCGTGTTGACGAGGACACCAACGCCGCCTACTCCCCTGCTGTCGCATGCTCCGAGGAACAGTTCTTCTCCGGAGTCGTAGGCGGCGTGTAGGGGGTGGTGTCTTCTCGTCTCGGTCAGTCCGATGACGTCGTACTTGATCTTCCTGGCTTGCATCATCAGGTCCTCGACGGATGCTTCCGACGCAAGCGTGCGGGCGTTGTAAGTACAGATCGTCATCCTAGTCCTTCTCAGTTTGCGCAGCCTGGTTAGGCCCTGAGATTTTAGCAGCCTCTCCGTACTCGTCCTTCCCATCGCTGCAGAAATGGGGGCTCTTTCGGGGTCAGGGGAATGAGGCCCTTTAGTGCTGCTGTGTTTGACTGGAATACAACACGGGTAGCTAGTCAGGCTCTGTCGTGCGGGCGGGGTACTCCGGGCAGCCAGCCAGACTGCCCGAAGGGACGGGGCGAGACTTAAGGCGGCCTCGAATCGCCTTACATGTACTCCCAGTCTACCGAGTGCAAGCTTTTGGCCGAGCCGACACAGTTACAATCCGCACAGTCACGGACACATCCACGCACACTGTGCACAAACATGCCGCTCCCACGCACAAGGAACGCGTCGACCCGACACAGCAGGAGCAAGGAGTCCATCCCCTGCATCCCACCTGCGTCTCTGGGCAGTACACGGTCGCATTTGGTTCGCGTTTAATTCCCCTATCCACCACCCGGGGACGCGCCACGTGGCCCTGCGACAAGCGGCCCGAGATCCCTCTTAACAAGAGAGCCCGAAGGCTCTCTATCGAGGGAGATCCGTGGACATCTCTGAAAATGCGACATCTCTGAAAATTTCATAGAGCTTTTAAAACAATAAGAAGTGTGGGTTCTACGTTTTAAAAAGCAGGCTGTAAAAATAGCGGCCTCCATGTAATTAACGGTGTCGACAATTTTCGGCAAATCATACAAATCGGAGCGCCTGTTCATACAGTGGATCGTTTCAGAAAAACAGGTTTTATTACCGTGTGTCAAACTGTGGATTAAAATTTATTTGGTACAACTCCACTTTCTGATGCTGCTTCCAGCAGAAGAGAGAAAATTAGTCCGTGACAAGTCCATTCGATCATCGCTTCGAAGAGTGCTTCCAAAAAACTTGTAGGAAAAGCACTTAATTTTCCTTAGCAATTGACACTCCAAATTTTATAGGTGGCAGTTTAGGACGTAGATGTCGCTCGTTCAGGCAGAAAACTGCCGCGTCCATGACT
Organism: Heligmosomoides polygyrus bakeri; assembly: GCA_947359475.1. Taxonomy (NCBI): domain Eukaryota; kingdom Metazoa; phylum Nematoda; class Chromadorea; order Rhabditida; family Heligmosomidae; genus Heligmosomoides; species Heligmosomoides polygyrus. The sequence goes on from CANAIB010000173.1 coordinate 4,999, forward strand.
TCCTGAAAAAAAAAACTGAAAATGGAAACTTCTCATTGACTCTAAATCTGGGTGCAGAAAATCTTTATTTTTAACAAGAAATACAATCATTAATTGAAACATTTTTATATTAATTTTTCCAACTTCGCGGTACGAATGAGAGACTCCACGCCTTCGTAGGCATTCCTGGAAAATCCATCCTCCGGTTGCCATTCCGTCATCGCTTCCGAGAGTCTCTAAAAAATTTTGTTGATAAAGCGCTCAAGTCAGCTTTAGAAATTAACACTCGGCATTGTATAGAGTACATTTTCGAATGCAGATGTTGCTCCTTCACGTACAAAAATGTGCCGTGCCCACGAGACGCTCGAAAAGCCTGAAAGGTTGAACTCGTTGTGATTAATTCGAGAACTGCTCTCAAAAGTGGTTTATTTTCAACTGTATACAAACAAAATATTATTGGCAAAAGATTACATACACAAAACCTTTATCAGCGTTTTTTCTAACAAATTACTAAATTAAACACTTAGTCAGTAACACTCTTTCTTGAACTAATCTGACACAGTGGAAGCAGCTCCTGGAAAGAAAGACCTATTAAAGGGCACAAAAATCGCAGGAAAATTTTTAAAAAATTCAATGCGGATAGGAAATAAAATGGTGGTTTACACAAGGGAGGGGGTCGTACCAGATCCACTCTGGAAGGGAGGGGGTCGTAAATTTTCGGCAAAAATCGAACACCACGCTTGACCCTGCTCACGACCCTCAGTAAACAGCGGTAGATCGGTGGAGCTGTCGTTTGGCTGAGCCGATCCAGAGCGGGATCGAGTTACTGGAGCAATGATTGCGGTTAACTTCCCACGGCGCTGCGTCAGCTTTTATTGAGCTACCTAGTTGCTACATTCCTACATTCCAGTGTCGGAGCTCTTTCAACAAACAGCTTCCTTCTCAGCGCGGCGATCTGGGAACGATTTGATAAGCGCCGTGCTTTCTAAAGCTCAGAGAGCTCTTGGGCTTTGCCCGCGGAAGTATCCCCAGTGATTGGCAGAAGAAAAAAAGAAAAAGAAAACTTGATGCATCTTTGTCTGATCCCCTCGAAAGGGTGGCAGATCGTGCATAATGATGACAGGCGCAGCAGTAATTTGGCAACCGATGGCAGAAGAGGCATGCCAATTCATTTTTATCGCTACCATGAAAGGAACAATGGCAGACAAGGTATGGCTTAGCGATTCAAAGGTGTTGGCTCTTTTGTTCTCACTAAAAGGGGCGCAGTTGGTAGACTGTAAACATTCGCTCATACGTACCGATCAGGACTACGCCGTGAAGATCACCGGCATCCTTAGACGTAGCTCCCGCCGCCTAGAAACCCCTTTTCCCTCATCCCAAGTAGGTCTTGCTACTACGAACCAGCTAGCTGCTCAGCTCTTAGCAGTAGAAGATAACATGCAGACTCTGACAATTTCTTCACTTCAGCATTCCGCATTGAGTCTCTGCAAGTCTATGAACTTTATCGTCCATGATAGCTGCGTTAACCCCAGAACCAACATTGGCTATGTGAAAAATTCTTCCGAGGCCCGACATAAACGCTCTGTTCATCGGTGGGGACGTGATAAAGACACATCCAGGCGTGCTTTTGTCTCAAAATATGTATCGATTGCAGCCGTTCAATGGTACTTGCTACATGATGCCGAGGATGGAAGTACGCATACCAGGAAACAAGACTTGGAAAGCTTTTTCTGAACCCGGTAACTTTCGTTATAATTAACAATGCGGCAGTCTTCCTCGTGCAGTCACAGAGAGCGGTCGACCCTCACCGCACTCCGTCGACCTCACCCGAATCTTGCTGGCCGTTTGAAGATAAGAAGACCCAGTCCAATACGCAGTTGCTGAACGTGGGCTGTATGGCAAGAACATCAGCAGGTTTTCTCCGCATCTGCACTCTCAACGTAAGGTCGATCTCAAGTGAGGTGCGTTTAACTGATTTTGAATCTGCAATGGAAGCGCCGAAGTTTGATGTAGTGGGACTATCTGAGACGAGGATATCAGGCTGTAATCGAATAGATCTACAAAGCGGCTTTTCAATATATAACAGTGGAAATTTGGAAAGAGGAAAAAGTGGAGTTGGTTTCTACTTGAGATCGTCTTTGAACAGCCTCTGCAAATGTATTTTTCACTCGGATCGCATTATTGAGCTCATACTGAAATCTTCAAGTAGAAATGTTTTACGAATCATCCAAGTGCACGCCCCTCACTCTGGTTATGATGACGAAAATTACGAAGAGTTTCTGGATATTCTGACAAACGTTATTGATAGGCGTTCGAATGCTCAAATAATCGTACTCGGTGATTTCAATGCCACACCGGGAGCTCGTGAAGGGCAAGAGCGCTACATAGGCATGTATGCTTCGAATAAGAGAAACGCTCGGGGACGCATGCTAGCCGAATTTTGCGAAGAACAGCGGTTATTTCTGGCAAACTCTTTTTTCAAAAAGAAAGCTAAGCTCAGGTGGACATGGAGGAGCAGCGCGCTCGGACTTGAAAAAAGAAATAGACTATGTCCTGGTTAGTAGCCTGCAGGGTGTGAAAGATGTCGCTGTCCTGAGCTCCATAAATGCTGGAAGTTACCACCGATTGGTGCGCTGTACACGTCTCAGACAAACAATTGAAACAATGCCCCCGTCCGGAGATGCAGTTGAAGATTACGCAAAATTGAAGCACATCATAAATACTGCCACTGATCAAGCGACCCACTTTGAACCACTTCCTCCCCGTATTTCGGAGAAGACGACAACTTTTCGGTTCCGTCGTAACCTCAAGTTCGGAAGAAATACTGCTTTGCAGAATATCGAATACGTTGAAACATGTAAGCTTGTTCGAAAACCACTCACAGAAGATCTTTGGCAACGTCATCTTGCGATTCTCACCAAAGCTTTACAGACGAACAAACTCAGAATTGGACGCCAACATCTCAAATACTCCCGCAAAGCTTTGCCTATTCTCCGACACTGGCCACTCCCCTTACCCAGCCCACTTCCCCAAGCCCTCTTCTAACCCTGTATACTTCCTCCTTGAATCTTGCAGACCCAATAGAAGAGACAGTCATGGCTGTGGAATCATTCTATAATGGCCTTTATCGCTCGTCATATGGCCCCCGGTCCCCCTGCAGACCCAATCGACTTACGACTGACCGTCACCGATGTTGAGGAAGCAATGAAAACGAGAAAATCAAGATCTGCTCCTGGTTCTGATAAGATTCAATCCTTCGCCCTCCGACCACTTGCAAGGACTATTTCCTCACCGGTCTGTCAGTTGCTCAACACAATGATAGCAACACGATCCTGTTGTATAAAAATGGAGATCCGACGGATGTTGCCAATTACCGACCTATTTCCCTTCTGTCACCTATTAGGGGGGGGGGGGCAAAAGTAATGAGACACCCCATGCCGTGTCCATATTTTTCGTGGCTGGAGTCTGGTTTCGTGCTTGTCGTATGTGTATGTTTGTATGCTACTTACTGTACCCTATCTGAGAAGTTACCACTTCCGCCCTTTCCAGAAGCATGCCAAAAACCCCATGCTGTCTCATGCCGAAACCCCAGTCTGACGAGTCGACCTGTGTCGCGCAAATCTCGCCCAATTCCCAACCCCGAGCAGCCTGGGCTCAATATTCACGCAAGATGAGAAGTACGTCTTCTACCTTAACCCTGCCAAGCAGCGAGTCTGGGTGAGGCCTGGTGACCTGTTACCGACCTTCGTTCGGCGAGATGTTCACGGCGAGAGGCACCTTTGGAGCTTTTGGGTCTGCGCCCATGGACAGGTTTACCGGAAGCTGTTTCCCAAGAGCACTACGATGAACTCCAAGGCCATGGTGAACGAAATAGAAGAGATGGGCCGGCGACTCGCTCTTATTCATTCGCTGCGCTTCAAGAAGGTTCTCCTCTTCGACAGCGCAGCGCCCCATCGGGAACAAGTAACCACGGATAAGCTCGACCAGCTGGGCTACGTTCACATGCCTCACCCACCGTATTCGCTGGACATCTCTCCATGCGACTATCGCTACTACTTGAGCCTACAGGACTTCCTAGTCGGAAGGGACACAAGAACCCAAGCAGTCCTTGAACAACCATATCGAGCAGTTGATCAACACCAGGCCCAAGCAGTTCTGCAAGGATGGGATCAGGAAGTTGGCTGAGCGATGGCAGCAAGGTCCTTGCCCTTAATGGCAAATACATTCCTCAGCATCGTTGAGTTGTAATTGAGTTATAAAGAGATAAAGATTTTTTTCATTTTGTCTCATTACTTTTGCCCCCCCCCCCCCTAATATATATAAGATCCTTACGAAAGTGCTTAGTAACCGCTTGGAAAAACTCGTTGAAGCTCGTGCTATACTTCCATCAGAGCAAGCAGGTTTCCGAAAAATATTTTCCACAGTTGATCACATTCAAACACTGAACGAAATCATTGAAAAAACACGTGAAATCAACGTCTCAGCTTGTGCTATTTTCATCGACTTCAAAAAAGCTTTCGACAGCGTAGAATTCCCGGCAATTTGGTGTGCTCTTCAATCCTTCGGTATTGATAATAATATCATCAAGGTAATTCAACTGCTTTATGCCAATGGAAGTGCGATGATAAAAGTTGGAGATCGTCTGGCCAAATTGGATATACAACGCGGAGTTCGTCAAGGTGACACGCTTTCCCCACTCCTATTCGTACTTACTCTCCAATATGCACTGAATAATGTCAACTTTTCCAACAGAGGTATTCAAGTAAATGGCAAGATTCTATCCTACATGGCTTACGCCGACGATATAGTCCTGCTAGCGCGCTCCAGTGAGGAACTACAAACGATGGGTGCCGACTTGATGATGGAATCACAAAAAGTGGGACTGAGAATAAATTTAAAGAAGACCAAATGGATGCAAATTTGGAGCTGCAGCCACTCTGCGGTCAACAGTAAAGAACGAGTGGAATTGAATGGCGACACAATACAGCGCGTCAATGAATATGTGTATCTCGGCCAACTGATTACAACACCAAGAAATCAACTGAAGGAAGTTCGGAGACGCATACAAACTGGCCGTGCAATGTTCTACAAATATAGAAAGTTTCTATGCTCAAGCACTGTGGCGATTTCCCTTAAAAGAAAACTCATCAACACCTGCATCCTTCCAGCGGTAATACACGGCTGCGAGTCATGGGCCTGGACTAAAGAAATGGCCATCAGTTTGCAGTCTGCTCAGCGTCGTCTAGAGCGCGCTATATTCGGTATTCGCCTGACTGACAAACTAAAAGCGAAAGTGATAAGAAGAAGATCTGGCTTGAAGGACTGGATAATATCCGCACTGAGGCGTAAATGGATATACGCCCATAAATTGTCACTGAACACGTGCATCTCCTGGGCTCGAGAAGCGACAAAGTGACTGCCGTCTGGAAAGAGAAGTACGGGGAGACCGAGGACACGATGGCTCGACGATATTGCACGATATCGAGGACGAAAGGCAAAAGATATGATTGACTGGGAAGGGATGGTGAATGATGCAACAAAGAAATCTGCTGACCTCTTCGCAAGAAGGACTCGCGTATATTTTTGTGTCGTTGCGATGTAAGAGTATAAATAAATAAATAAATAAATAAATAAATAAATAAATAAATAAATAACAATGCGGAGCAGGTAACGTGTAAACCAAGGGCAATTTTTGAATTCGCCTGCTGGAGCGGAACCTGGACGCGATTTGAGGAAGAAGGGTCGAATACAGCGTCAGTTTATAGTTTTTCTGGCGGTTACTGTGCAATCTTTTATAGTGTGCGTTATTGACTATATTTGTTAGTTAATAATATTATTGTTAATATTACGTGGTAATAAAGGTTTGTCAGGGCTTGTCGATTATTTCAAAGAAAGATGGAGAGATCGTTCATGTCTGAATTTACAATTGCTTATGTTTTAGGCAGTCGTTTAATCAATTTGCAGGGTGATAAATTTTGGCGCGATCCATGTGAATCGTGCGCTCGCGACGTCCGTCAAGAATGGTCAAATCTGGACGATCGATATCTACGAGAGTGAAGGACCTTCAAATTAGGTGCGATTTTGTTTCCTGTTTCTTTCCTAATTAATACCTGTTGGCCTATCTTCAAGTGAAATGGTTGACTGCACTTGCGAAGGTCATAATTATGCTTCTGGGTAGATTGGGCGGTGACAATATTCTGATTTACTTTATCCCATATGGTTTTAGAATTGGTATTAGTTGACCTGCGTAGTCATGCTCATCAGCAAATTTTCTTGGTAATTCTAAAGCTGATCGGAATATATTTGGGGAATCAAAGCCATGAATGACTGAGTGGGGAAATATTTTGTAGTGGAGTTATCTGAGCAATTGTAAGCATGAACTGCTAGGAATATGGTGTCATCCCACTGGTCATTTTGCTGGGTAGTTGCCATTGATACTAATTCTTTTATTATGCGTTTGGCGCGTTCTTTTTGGCCATTACTTTGATGGTGATAAGGAGTACTGGTCTTATTTGTTACATGGATGGCTTTTAAGGCATCCTGGAAAATTTCGCTTATGTAATTTGTGCCTTGATCTGTAATCAGTAAGCGAGGGGGCCCGAAACGTGCGACTAGACGACTCATAAAGATGTTCACAGTAGTGAGAGTCTTTTGATCTGGGATAGGTTCTGCTACTACGAACTTAAAGAAAGCATCCACAAATACTAGAACAAATTTGTTACTGTTGAGTGTTAATGGTAAAGGGCCTATAACGTCAGAATGAACTCTTTCCCACGGCCGTGTAAGAGCTTCGAAAAGAACGGTAACGGTTCATTGATTCTACAGGCGGTGGGGTCGTCACGCATTTGACACTGTGGACACTTAATGACACGGTCTCTAATGTCCTGGGACATCTTATTCCAAACTGCTATTTTATCGATGGCGGTTTGGGTTTTCTTGACGCCTAAGCGGGCACTTCCCATTGGGGGAAGAACCTTAGTAATGAGATAGTTTTTGATTTCGGAGTCCTCTGGGAGGACTATAACAGGATCTTGATTAAGGTGGGATGGGATTTTGTAAAGCACATCATTAAGAGTGATGTAGTCTAATAGACTTAGTGGGTCTTGGTCCAGTAGTTGCTTATAGTCAACGATCCACGGACAGTTGTTTTGCACCGTACGTACTTTCGCAATATCCAGGATATCGGGATAATTACAGGAGTAAAGTTGATAATGTATCACATACAACATTTTTCTTCCCTGGACGGTAGGTAATAGTGATATCGAACTCTTGAATGGTCATTTGATATTTAACTAATCGTCCTGTCAGGTCTCTGCGATGCAGAAGTGCTTTAAGCGGAGCATGATCTGTGATAAGAGTGGTTTTCGCACCATCTATATACGGGCGAAATTTTTGGACGACAGATACAGTCTCAGAGCTTCTAACCCCGTAGCTGGGTACCGAGCTTCATGCTTATTAAGGTTCGACTTGCGTAAGTAATTATCCTTAGGTGCCCATTGTGCTCTTGTTTAAGAACACCTGCAATTGCTTTCCTTGAGCTATCGGTCTCTATTATAAACGGCTGTCCTAACTTTGGTGTGGTTAGCACAGGAGCTATGGTCAGTGCTTTCTTCAGTGTGAGCATAGAATGCTCGCATTCTGGTGACCAATAGAATGGAGTGTCCTTTTTTAGGAGATTTGACAAGGGAGCGGCTAGACGTACGAAATCGCAAACAAATCTACGAGAGAATGAACACATACCGAGGAATGCTTTCACTTCATTAACAGATGTAGGCGTAGGGAAACTATCTATTGCTTTAGTTTTGTCCGGATTAAGGCGGATTCCGTCTTTAATTAGGACTATCCTAGGAACTTGATCTCTTTCCGAGCAAATTCTCACTTAGAAGCCTTGAGCTTCATACAGATTTGCTCGATTTTCCCTAACACCGTGTTTATATCTGTTAGATGGCCTCAGGGGTTTCTGACGTAATAATTAAATTGTCGATATATATATATATATATATAAAGACCTGTGCTCGTAGTAGTTTCCTAAAGTCATCCATGATCCTCTGAAAGGTAGCAGGGGCTCCTTTGAGACCCCTAAGAAGCATGCGAAGGCTGTTCGCTCACAGTGGGAGTCTTCCACTCGTATTTGATGGAAGCCATCCTAAAACTCTAATGAGCTATAGAGACATTTGTTAGCGCATAAGTCAATTATGTCCTGGATGTTGGGTAAAATTGACTGTTGATGCTTTGTAATGGCGTTAAGTCCCCGAAAATCTATGGTGATACGCAACTATTGGCGTCTCGCTTTTTTACGAGAACTATTGGAGCGCAAAACAGGGATGTTGATTCTCTTATGATACCGTCATGGAGCATCTGAATTATTTGGCTGGAATAACTGCTCCGTCCATAAGTTCGATGCGATGGCGGATTGGACCGTTATAGTGACCCAGATGTCCGTCTGGTCCAACAAATGAGCTATATGGGCGTTAATTATTTCCTTTAGGCGGTACTTATCGGTTTCTGATAAATCAGAGGAAGAAAGATCAATATCATCTAAAGGTTTGTACGGATGATTTATGGATACAGGGAGGTGGGGTATCCTAGCTTCTTAATTCGCTTCTGATGAAATATATGGTTGATTAAGAGTAGTTGCAGCAGCGATTTGCTTGTGCATGGGAGAAATTGGAAATGCTGCGGCAATATTCATATTTTTGTATAGCGTTATGGTAGTCGAAGAGGGGTTGAGAATGATCATAGACCATGGGTTTCTGGCGTCACGAGACAACGGCCTACTACATATAGAGGATCTGAAGGCCTTTGGTTGTCTTCGATCAAAAGTGGATGCTTATAGGAAAACGCATCAGGTCTCTCAATATATGCTGCTACGAAGTTCTTGCTTTGTTTTGGAAGCGTTATTTCGTGCAATAATCTAACTTTTAAATTAGCTTGAGGGGTGGAGATACGCTATTGATTTGTAGGGTTTTGCAGACTTCGGATCCTAGTAATATGTTTTTGTTAAAGAGATCGAGGGTTACCGTTAATCCAAACTTGTTTAGATGAGGGATGAAGTCAGAACCGAGAAGAATTGGGGCCGGACATTGATCCTCGGCCGATACGTAGGGCGTGCGTCAGGGATGAGGAAGCAATACGAACAGGTAATTCTACTGTTCCTATCATATCATAATTCCTGTCCGAAAATTTTCCAAATTTTTTCCTAATTTTCCTTAGAAGTGTTATAATATCAGGCAAGTGTAAAAACCTTCTAGAAAGTTGTCCAGAGTTCCACGCTAGGGGTATATAAGGCGCAGTCGCCGCGTTTAGCTACCAGTACAAGCTAAAATGGACCAAGGTCGAATTCGTACGTTCGTGTACTACGAGTGGCTGGTGGGCAACGACACGGGCACCGCAGTCGCCAACATCTGCAGAGCGTGCAAGGAGGATGCAGTGTCCCAACGCACAGTCAGGCGCTGGTTCATAAATCGTTTCGAGAGCGGCGACACGAGCCTCGAGGACAGGGAGCAGAGCGGGAGGCCTTCTACGGTGGATGATGACGAAGTCCGTCGCTGTATCAAGGAGAACCAAGGCAGGACGGTCGCCGCCTCCATCTACACCGATCAGCTCGAGAAACTAGCCGCCGCCATCCGAGAAAAGCGGCCCCGACGGGCCTCGGTCCACCTGCTGCTCGACAACGCGCGCCCCCACGTGGCGAAGGAGACCCAGCAGAAGTTGGCGACGCTCGGCTGGGAGGCGGTTGCCCATCCGCCGTATTCCCCGGACCTCGCCCCCTCCGACTACCACTTGTTCCGCCCGCTGAAGCACCATTTGGCCGGAAGAAAATTCATCAACTACGACAACCTCAAATCCGACATCGCGGACTTCTTCGAGTCGCAGCCCCCGGAGTTCTGGGCGAAGGGCATCGGCGACCTGCCCAATCGATGGGCCACTGTTGTGGATAACTGTGGTGATTATATTGTTGATTAGACTTGTTTTTCAATAAAGTTGAAAAAAATTAAAAATTGTGAAATTTTCGGACAAGAATTATTGGACAGCCTGGTATTTTATTAGGTTGGTACATAAGTTCTCGGACATTCGATCCCTCCTGAATTGAAAGCGCATTTTCCCGCCAAATTTCTCACATGTATGAACGCGTGAATGATGCAGGATGCTGCAGGAGCTGCAGGACAGAGTGTTGCAGGATGCTTACGCAGCCATATATCCACGTACATAGATATGTGTATACGTATATAATTAGGTGTTTATTTTTTATATACCTTGCATACATATGTATATATGTATATAAATAGGAGCAGATTCTCAGCCCAATAGCAAGTGTTTGTTCGCCTTCTCGAAAGCGAAGATCCGAGTGAAACCAGCACCTCAAAATGCACCAGACATCTACTGTTCCACCAAGTACAGAGCTAATAAACTATTAGGATTGGTGCATAAGTTCTCGGACATTTGATCCCTCCTGAATTGAAAGCGCATTTTCCCGCCAAATTTCTCACATGTATGAACGCGTAAATGATTGATCGATAGAGAAAGGAAAGGGCTACAGAACTGTTCCTAACGTTTACTTCTGCGTTGTTAACGTCAGCTATTATGGCTAAGCAATTCATCCCAACTGAGACGCATATTCGGCACGTCATGTTACTCCTGCATCAATCTGGCCTCAATACCAACGAATCGTATCGTCGCCTGAAGGATGTTTACAACGAGAGTGCTCCTGCTCGAAGTACTGTGTACCAGTGGTTCTCGAAGTTTGCAGTTGGTGAATTCTCCGTTTAAGAACGAGAAGGGCGCCCGATGACACTGGATTTGGATGGCCTCCGAAGTAGAGTGGAAGCGGACCCATACCAAACCACTCGCGAACTATCAAGCACTCTTGTTTTTAGTCACTCAACAGTCGTTCGAGGATTGAAGTTGATTGGCAAGGTGCAAAAATTGGGTCTGCGATGCAGCCTGGGTTAGGAGGATGTGTCCACCCTCCTTCCTCTAGTAGCTTCGTTTCAGCGCAGTTTTCTAATGTTCTGATCTGTACCGTGACAGATGACACCGTGTCGTGAGCAGTCTTTTAGAGTTCAACTTGACTTTTCTGGAGCTTTCTGAAACTACTGCCGTGCATGATACTACGCCATTACACCACTGGCGTTGTTTGATCGATCCGTCCATCACCTCGCGGTCTGCAGTCATCCGTATATTGGAACGAGCAAGCCGCTGATATCACCATGAAGCCAGTGAAGCTGAATGTCTCGATAGAAATGATTCTAGTCATTTTCTTAAGGCATCGAGTGGCTGCTACTGAAATGCTGCTGAGGATATGAGCTGTTATACCGATGTTTTGCTGCGATCAAAACAGCTACAACAGCAACTACATGCGGTTCAAAAAGAGATTTCAATAGTTTCTCATTTGCTAGCGCTTGCGCATTGGTAAACATTTGCTTCCTACCCATATTACTAAATGGTTGAAATGCCATGCAATGGACTGGATAGTCATTTTCCTCTCAGTTGTTTAGCTCGAATCTGTCGCCATTATGCAGTTTTGTACACAGCTTTGAAGCTTAAACAGTTGAGATCCTTGCCCGGTAGTGGTCTTCCACCATAATGTGCTTTTGACATCTTTTTTTCAATAAGAGGAGCTAATCAATGATTTCGTCAAATTTACTTCCACGACCTCAAACTTCGTAGCATTAGTTATGTCCGAACGTTCAAGGTATTCCTGGGTTACTACCGCAGGTCTCAATGGGAACACGAGAAAGCACAACAATTTATCAGCGAGTACAACCGAAACAGCGATGTTGGAGTCAAACGGGAAATACGAGAACAATGATACCAGCTCTGAAGCGGGAACTACAATGAGTAAGTGAAAGGAGGCAATGAGCGAAGCAAACACAGAACTGAGCGGAACGGAGAAACGAGCTGACACCGGGTGAAAAGGAGAAAACAGAGCACCCCGGAGAGATCATCAGCCTTATTTGCGGTTTTTCCCGAAAGCGCAAAATCCTGAAAAGTTGTTGAACGACATGAGTCATACAGCAGAAGAACTACGAATAGCAAATCATAGGGTCACCTACTGAATGCAACATAGCTTCATCCTTCTCCTCAGGAAAGTGTCTTCCCAACACTAGGGTTTCTATGTCTCCCTTCAAGACCGCGTCCTCGTGGATATGGCATGTATGGTGGTGGATGTCCTCTGCCTCAACGTCCTTACCATCTGTAGTCGTGCGAGTAGTTTTCCTCCGCAGATGTTCCAGTACTATGTCCACCTTACGCTAAAAGCAG